>JAEMWC010000049.1:877500-912500 GCA_016490735.1 Pachyseris speciosa | reverse complement strand
GAGAGCTGCCGAAGGCCCAAAAAGCCCTTTTTCGGTGACACATGACTCATTGGACAACGTTGGCACAATAGCCTGGAAATATCTGTCTGAATTTGCAACAACGTACCCGCAGAAATGTAGAGCCCATTGAGCTAAATGGGACCAGAACCGGCGTTTTTTGCATCGGACGGGCCCCGCAATCACTCCACAGCACTGAGAAGAAGGGAATCAGAGAGTGAGAGAGGAGGAGGGGCGGAGGAGAAGAGAAAAAAGCACTAATCACTCTTTTAGTCTTTATAATGGCTACTTTCTTTCGCGCAGGTACGTTTTATCAAATCCACACAGATAATTCACTGAAATAGCTCCAGAGAGCTGCAGAAGGCCCAAAAAGCCCTTTTTCGGTGACACATGACTCATTGGACAACGTTGGCACAATAGCCTGGAAATATCTGTCTGAATTTGCAAGAACGTACCCGCAGAAATGTAGAGCCCATTGAGCTAAATGGGACTAGAACCGGCGTTTTTTCCATCGGACGGGCCCCGCAATCACTCCACAGCACTGAGAAGAAGGGAATCAGAGAGTGAGAGAGGAGGAGGGGCGGAGGAGAAGAGAAAAAAGCACTAATCACTGTTTTAGTCTTTATAATGGCTACTTTCTTTCGCGCAGGTACGTTTTATCAAATCCAGACAGATAATTATCTGAAATAGCTCCAGAGAGCTGCAGAAGGCCCAAAAAGCCCTTTTTCGGTGACAAATGACTCATTGGACAACGTTGGCACAATAGCCTTGAAATATCTGTCTGAATTTGCAAGAACGTACCCGCTGAAATGTAGAGCCCATTGAGCTAAATGGGACCAGAACCGGCGTTTTTTGCATCGGACGGGCCCCGCAATCACTCCACAGCACTGAGAAGAAGGGAATCAGAGAGTGAGAGAGGAGGAGGGGCGGAGGAGAAGAGAAAAAAGCACTAATCACTCTTTTAGTCTTTATAATGGCTACTTTGGAGATAGTTTTTGAACGAGAAAAAACCGCACCAAGAAGCGCCTCTTTCGCGCAGGTACGTTTTATCAAATCCAGACAGATAATTATCTGAAATAGCTCCAGAGAGCTGCAGAAGGCCCAAAAAGCCCTTTTTCGGTGACACATGACTCATTGGACAACGTTGGCACAATAGCCTGGAAATATCTGTCTGAATTTGCAAGAACGTACCCGCAGAAATGTAGAGCCCATTGAGCTAAATGGGACCAGAACCGGTGTTTTTTGCATCGGACGGGCCCCGCAATCACTCCACATAACTGAGAAGAAGGGAATCAGAGAGTGAGAGAGGAGGAGGGGCGGAGGAGAAGAGAAAAAAGCACTAATCACTCTTTTAGTCTTTATAATGGCTACTTTGGAGATAGTTTTTGAACGAGAAAAAACCGCACCAAGAAGCGCCTGTTTCGCGCAGGTACGTTTTATCAAATCCAGACAGATAATTATCTGAAATAGCTCCAGAGAGCTGCCGAAGGCCCAAAAAGCCCTTTTTCGCTGACACATGACTCATTGGACAACGTTGGCACAATAGCCAGGAAATATCTGTCTGAATTTGCAAGAACGTACCCGCAGAAATGTAGAGCCCATTGAGCTAAATGGGACTAGAACCGGCGTTTTTTCCATCGGACGGGCCCCGCAATCACTCCACAGCACTGAAAAGAAGGGAATCAGAGAGTGAAAGAGGAGGAGGGGCGGAGGAGAAAACAAAAAAGCACTAATCACTCTTTTAGTCTTTATCATGGCTACTTTCTTTCGCGCAGGTACGTTTTATCAAATCCAGACAGATAATTATCTGAAATAGCTCCAGAGAGCTGCAGAAGGCCCAAAAAGCCCTTTTTGGTGACACATGACTCATTGGACAACGTTGGCACAATAGCTTGGAAATATCTGTCTGAATTTGCAAGAACATACCCGCTGAAATGTAGAGCCCATTGAGCTAAATGGGACCAGAACCGGCATTTTTTGCATCGGACGGGCCCCGCAATCACTCCACAGCACTGAGAAGAAGGGAATCAGAGAGTGAGAGAGGAGGAGGGGCGGAGGAGAAGAGAAAAAAGCACTAATCACTCTTTTAGTCTTTATAATGGCTACTTTGGAGATAGTTTTTGAACGAGAAAAAACCGCACCAAGAAGCGCCTCTTCCGCGCAGGTACGTTTTATCAAATCCAGACAGATAATTATCTGAAATAGCTCCAGAGAGCTGCCGAAGGCCCAAAAAGCCCTTTTTCGCTGACACATGACTCATTGGACAACGTTGGCACAATAGCCAGGAAATATCTGTCTGAATTTGCAAGAACGTACCCGCTGAAATCTAGAGCCCATTGAGCTAAATGGGACTAGAACCGGCGTTTTTTCCATCGGACGGGCCCCGCAATCACTCCACAGCACTGAGAAGAAGGGAATCAGAGAGTGAGAGAGGAGGAGGGGCGGAGGAGAAGAGAAAAAAGCACTAATCACTCTTTTAGTCTTTATAATGGCTACTTTCTTTCGCGCAGGTACGTTTTATCAAATCCAGACAGATAATTATCTGAAATAGCTCCAGAGAGCTGCAGAAGGCCCAAAAAGCCCTTTTTTGGTGACACATGACTCATTGGACAACGTTGGCACAATAGCTTGGAAATATCTGTCTGAATTTGCAAGAACGTACCCGCTGAAATGTAGAGCCCATTGAGCTAAATGGGACCAGAACCGGCATTTTTTGCATCGGACGGGCCCCGCAATCACTCCACAGCACTGAGAAGAAGGGAATCAGAGAGTGAGAGAGGAGGAGGGGCGGAGGAGAAGAGAAAAAAGCACTAATCACTCTTTTAGTCTTTATAATGGCTACTTTGGAGATAGTTTTTGAACGAGAAAAAACCGCACCAAGAAGCGCCTCTTTCGTGCAGGTACGTTTTATCAAATCCAGACAGATAATTATCTGAAATAGCTCCAGAGAGCTGCAGAAGGCCCAAAAAGCCCTTTTTCGGTGACACATGACTCATTGGACAACGTTGGCACAATAGCCTGGAAATATCTGTCTGAATTTGGAAGAACGTACCCGCAGAAATGTGGAGCCCGTTGAGCGAAATGGGTCCAGAACCAGCGTTTTTTGCATCGGACGGGCCCTGCAATCACTCCACAGCACTGAGAAGGAAGGAATGAGAGAGTGAGAGAGGAGGAGGGGCGGAGGAGAAGAGAAAAAAGCACTAATCACTCTTTTAGTCTTTATAATGGCTACTTTGGAGATAGTTTTTGAACGAGAAAAAACCGCACCAAGAAGCGCCTCTTTCGCGCAGGTACGTTTTATCAAATCCAGACAGATAATTATCTGAAATAGCTCCAGAGAGCTGCCGAAGGCCCAAAAAGCCCTTTTTCGGTGACACATGACTCATTGGACAACGTTGGCACAATAGCCTGGAAATATCTGTCTGAATTTGCAAGAACGTACCCGCAGAAATGTAGAGCCCATTGAGCTAAATGGGACCAGAACCGGCGTTTTTTGCATCGGACGGGCCCCGCAATCACTCCACAGCACTGAGAAGAAGGGAATCAGAGAGTGAGAGAGGAGGAGGGGCGGAGGAGAAGAGAAAAAAGCACTAATCACTCTTTTAGTCTTTATAATGGCTACTTTGGACATAGTTTTTGAACGAGAAAAAACCGCACCAAGAAGCGCCTCTTTCACGCAGGTACGTTTTATCAAATCCAGACAGATATATATATATATATATATATATATATATATATATATATATATATATATATATATATATATATATATATATGGGTTATTGGCTAAGCGTGAGGTAAAGATGGCGGGATATTGGCCAAGTTCTTTTTTTGCGTGGAATAAAACACGCAAAAAAGAACGAGGCTAATATCCCACCATCTTGACCGAACAAGCTTAGTCAATAAAGGATTTATTATATGACTTAAAGTGTCTATGCGGCCTACAGGTTTTTTTTTTATGGTTTTGGCATCTCTATAGGGCGTAGATAAATGTCCCTTAAAGAATTTTTCGATTCCGTCACTTTTTGACCCCGAAATCAAGCTCCAAATTTCCCGCTTCAGCCACGCCCAATCAAGTTGACCGCGTAATCGAAGATTGGTGACTAGTGACGTCACTTCAGGAAGCACGAAGCTGTTTACTTGGAAGATAACTTGACAGTGTTTGTGTTCCGTTCTCTTCGTTCAGTAGTTCAGTTTCAAGGACGCTTTAGGACACCGTTCAGTGAGTGATGGAACATTATAACGACAACTACTTTTCTTCTGAAGATGATAACAAAAGTTTTATATTAGATTCGAACGAAGAGATAGAGTTCGAAGATCAAGACTCGTTTGACGGTGATGCTCCTAGCGATTCAGCAGAAGGTCCCTACTGCCAAGAGCCACTGGCAGATGAAGATTGGCTTCTTGAATATAACCGTGAAAGGAAAAAAATCGAAGAAAGACAACAACAGCTACAAAACCGGCTTGACAAAATCGTACAAGAAAGCACGTGGTAAGTACTGCGTGACCGCCATTTTGAACATGTGCGTGTTAAAGATATATAACCTGCGAGGTTTTCTTGCGCGACCGTAACAACAACAGGAGCTGAAAAACAGCTCTAAAAACGAGAACAATGCAAAGAGCACTGTTTTTTGGGTTGTTTGTTTGGGAAAAGTAGTGTTCAGAAAAGGAAATTACCGACGTAATCGAGAATTACGAGCTGAAATAATGATTATAGCACTTGATAGACACTTGAAAAACAAAATAGCCTTGTAAAGCCTATAACTGTTTAGCCGCTTTTTGCACTTAAAAAATTTCACATTGAGAAAACTGTTGTTTTGACTGAACTAGCGATGATATATGCAGGGTTTGAATAGGCTTAAGCGTAAAATATTTTTCCACCTGATACACTTTTGCTTCTTCAAAATTATGATAAGCTATAGTAAGTAATCACATGATTTTTCTCGTGCAATTTGGATTAAATAAGCACTTGTAAAAACCACAAATTGCACGAGCCTGTGCACTCATGCTTTATATGCACATGTCATCTGCTTCCACTTGGGGTCGACCCCCTGGATAACCAGGAGAATTGTAAAATCAGTCAAGCAAACTTGAGGAATTTTCTCCAGGGGATCGGGGAATATTTTAAGCAAAGTCCCCTGTGTGAGGTGTCTTTCAGCAGAAAATCCCCCTGACATCCTTTACAAACTTGTGAATTCCCCCACCCCCTAATCTTTGATTGTTAAACAATGTTGAGATTTACCCCTACCCTCGTGCAAAAAATTGCATCCATCTCCTTGTGTTCCTCCTCATATCTCCCTGGTTGGCCCGGGGCCGACCAAACACGGAAGCCAATGACGTACATTATTTATCCAAATTGCACTTGAAATTGATTCCACACCACTGTAAGACTTGTTCCACTTTTTTTGTTGGCTTTCTTCTTACGAAGTAAATGACAACAAATTACTTTACAGGTGCAAGTGTGGAAACTGCCATGTTGACCGCTTACAAAATGCTATGGAGTGTTAGTGTTGTCATGAGATTGATGGATGTTCAAGATTACTATTATTGTTATTATTATTGTTATTATTATTATTATTATTATTATTATTATTATTATTATTATTATTATTATTTAACTAGCCTGTTATCAGTAAGGGCTGCCACAACTTTTTCATACACCAATGCATCTGAAAAATGAATAATATAAACATGTATATCTGGTTACTAAAAATTAGTGTAGGTTAGCAGACAAGCAGTCAGAGTTGTAGATGGCAATTGGTCACAGACATTGTCATACTTGGTAGAAACCACTTCCTTTGAGTAATCCTGCTTCCATGTCCACATTTGTTGAACAGGGGATCATCTAAGTCTTCATGTTTATTTACAATGTGGCTCAGGAATGACTTGAATTTGGCCCATATGATCCTCCCTGTTCCACACATGGTTGAAGTTGCAGACCAATGCTTGTGATTCATGCAAGGAGTGATCCATTCATTTAAGCTTTCACAGCCCTTCTGTTTGGCAATTTTGGTAAGAACCTTCTGTACCTCTGAAGAACATAAATTCAGTTTATTACTCTCATACAGTGTTAAATAAGGGTTGCAAGCAATAAATGACAGAAAGCTTTGCAGTACGTTTCTCAGCTCAGTGCACTTTGATTAGTCAAGTCAAATACAATGCAAAAGAAAATGGACAGTTTCAGGATACTGACAGTTTTTATTTAGTAAATATATTGATGTATAATACTCAAAAACCTAACTGAGTTATAAAAGCTTACGCTTCTTTATGTGCCAAAGATCAAAGTAGTGTGTGATGCCCTTTAGCTTCTCACGCATGTGCTTTGCTATTGATGCATGACGGTCTGATATGAATGTCCCAATAACTACACCACATCCTAGAAGGTATGTCATACACCTTTGGAAACCTTCATACTCCATGGCTGGGCTATTGCCCACTTCATTTCTCTAAAAACACAGAGGGAATGTGATCAAATACAGTATAAGTCAGTTGATATGAGAGTCAGGTGGGGTACTTTGCACCTCATTTGTTTTTCATATATACAGTTACCTGAGATATGGCATATCATCAAAGAGAACAGAAATAAAATCCAAAGGTTACTTGAAGCTCAGTGTTAAGAGTAACTATCAAGGTCACAATACTACATGTATAGAACCCGCACATGGAGGAAATATGGCATGTACTAGTGACAGTTTTTGTAGCAAGACTTGGCTAATAAGTTAATATGTTATCCTCTAAAACTAAACAGAAGAGGTTAAATTGTATTTCTCAAAGCCAGGCAATTACCTGGACAGGAGCAAAATGAATCACTAGTGGTAGAGAACAGCAAAATATTGTATAGGCACCAAACTTGGCACTATGGCCCATACTGTCGTGCCGTCCATCTCCAGACATAGTGAGGGGCTCACCCATTGCCTTCAGCTTCTCTAGGATTGCAGTTTGGTATTTCTTCCAGTGGTGGTATATGGCTGGAAATAGCTTGTCCTAAAATTTCAAAACAAGGCTAACAAAGTCAGAAACATTTCTTAGCTTTCTTAATATTGGCAAATATTGTCATAAAAGCATGACTCCAGGTTTACTACATTGATTTTGTGAAAATGCTTAGTTATAATTTTTAATAAACTTCCACATTAACATGCTGTAAACCTCATCTTTGGTATTGCTGCAATTACCCAACAAATATTGCTATTAATGTGAATGTTGTGCCGCGTAGCACTAGGAACACAAATAGTGGAACAGAGAATTAACTCTGAAGTGTAAATTAAAGTGCTACTTAAACCCATGAATAACCCACTGGGCGTTAGCCCTAGTAAAGGGAAACAGGGAACCACACGAGGCAAAGAAAAAATCTTTTGACCTCGGTGGGAATCGAACCCACGACCTCCGGATTAGATCTACCGTTACTCTGCCGACTGAGCTACAAGGTCGCACAGAGAAAGTCGGGGACGATTTTAGATGGTGAATCGCGGCAAAGAGAAAGTAAGGGTACATATGAATAACGCCCAGTGGGTTATTCATGGGTTTAAGTAGCACTTTAATTTACACTTCAGAGTTAATTCTCTGTTCCACTATTTGTGTTCCTAGCGTTGAGAGCTAATTTGATGACAGACATTTAAAAACTTTAGGGGTAAAAAACTCGGGTTTTATTTTTGTTGGATTACCTTGTTCCGACCGAATTAATGGGGTATGAAGATTTAACAGATTTTCACGAAATTTGGCCAAAATGTTCCTTGTGTTAGTGCTCCAAAGATTGTGAGGCTTTTTTGATACATGTATTTCAGATTCTCCTGCTTTTTTGCCCTCTTACGTGACGAGGATCGACAAATACTCTATTCGCTAATTTCAAAATAGATTTTCTCAGCAATCAATAAGAATATCAAAAAAGTTTCACACACTTTTGTGGTTCGTCACCCGCTGATTAACATGGAGTGGTTTGTTTGGCTGTACATGATGACACGGAAGCAGGTAATGCAGTTTAGCAAACATCGTCTGTTTTGCATATAAGGGGTTGCGTGCGCTTACCATTACACCAAATCTTTAAAGTAATCATTTCTCCAGATTCTACATTTTATAAGCTTTACAGTGATATATACTTTGCCAAGGTTTTATCGCTAGCGATGCACGTACAAACGATTTTCCAGAAGACACTCCTGAAGGTCTACAATAACCTTAAGTTATACAGAAAGTAAAAATTTAAAACTTTCTTTTAGGTACTCTAAATTGTGTACTAAGGCATGCTTACGACTTAAAAACGATGTCAGACTGACTCGTTTTGCTTTCGACTTGCTTCAAAAATTTGAAGCGGTTCCTCATGAATGGAAATCGTTTCCAAACCCGTCAGACACACAATAGAGATGTAATAAATGTCTTACTAACCTCGTCTTCTCGGTCCGCACTGTAAGTTACAGATCCTCGTTTTTTCCCCTGCGATTTATGACCGGCGTGCTTGGCGCTCGGGCCATAAATCAAAGGGGAAAACACTTGGTCCGTAACTTACGGTACGGACCTCAAACTCAGTTAGTAAGTGGTATGTATAGATGAAAAGCCTTTGATAGTTTCCCTAAAATAGCTTATTGCTAACATATGACTATGAAATAAAAGTATAGAGAACTAAAGTACAGACAAAAGTTAAAAGTTTTACAAACTCGGAGCTAAAAGTTAAAACTTATGAAATATTTCGTCCGTTTTTTTCAACCGGACTTCATTAGTCAATGATATGAATGTTAAAAAGATGAATTTTAAAAAAGGGGTTTTAACGCCTCTTGGGGGTTAGAATTGTGTCATAGATAGCTGCTAATTTGTAACCATTGTCTCTGTTTAACGCCGGTTTCGTAAGTTTAATTTGAATAGCTTCTTTTATCCTGCGTTTGAAGGTGTTACCTTCGGTTGATAGTACTTTTGTCTTATTTGGGTCCACCGAGTGGCCCTCCAGGCGACAATGCTCGTGAATAGCTGATGAACTTCTTGATTGGTGTTCTTTCACTCTGATTTCCAGAGAGCGGGCCGTTTCGCCAACGTACTCCTTGTTACACTTCTCACAATGGATCTGGTACACAGTACTGCATTTCTTGAGATTGACAGTTGTGTCTTTGACACGTACCAATTGTGATCTTAGAGAATTGACGGGCTTATGAATAAGTGTGACCTTGTGTGCCTTGAAAGCTCTTTGCAGGCGTTCCGAGATTCCTTTGATGTATGGCGTTGATGCATAGATTTTCTTCTCATTTTGAGGCTCTTCGGTATCTTCTGTTGTAGATTTTGGATGTGGTATTGTTAGCATCCATTCTGGATAGTTATTCATTTTTAGAGCTTGCTTGACGTGCTGTGTTTCTCTAGTTCTGTCATCGTTTTCCGTAACCAAGGTCTGAGCTCTCAACATCAGGGTGTTAACCACAGCTCTTTTGTGTTGTAGATGATGGTTTGATTGGAAGTTTAGGTAATGGTCCGTGTGCGTAGGTTTGCGGTACACGGAGATCTTGGTGGAACCATCTTGGTTAATAGTCACACAGGTATCAAGGAAAGGAATCCTGCCATCCTTTTCTTGTTCCGAAGTGAACTGGATATGTTGGTCAATGGAGTTTAGATGTTCTGAGAAGGAATCGATGGCGTTTTCGTGAATCTTGGCCATCGTGTCATCCACATATCGATACCACATAGTTGGAGGGGTGGGGGCGGTGTCCAGAGCTCTGCTCTCAAACTGTTCCATGTAGAGATTGGCCACTACAGGGGAAATCGCATGGCGATTTTAGCGTAACTCCATCAAAGATCCCAGTTGACTCGAAAGAGACTGTCAACTTACTTTTAACCGGTACTGTACGTGTTGTATCATACACATCAAATGCTAGCATTTTCTTTGTTCCTTCAATCAGTTTAGTTCATTTATTTAAAGTCTTTTTTTTTTCTTTTACAGAAAGAAAATAGCACATCAGAGTATCAAGGACACCAACTTCATTGCCAAAGGAATTTGTCTTGGGTGGTCATCTATTTATGGTCTGGGAAAAGCCATCCGTATAATTTTATCTTGACCTCTGATCATCTTTCAGTCAACTGCAGCCTGTTGACATCCTAAAACATTTTGTTTTCTTTAAACCAAGGGTTTTCATTTCCTTAAGGATGAAAAATTAAACATCATAACATTACATGTACATGTATATCGTAAAGAAAACATTAGCTTGTTGAAACCTCCAGTTGAATAGCACTTGGTTAATTGTGTCTGAGAGGGCTCTGGTGACTTCTATTTTATGTACATGTACATGTACAATGTGCCTCTGAATGACACCTCATAGAGTTCAGTTTAACATAGAGAAAGGTTGCTCTCTCTATCTGGTTATTCCCTCTTAACACACCTCATACAGTGTTCAGTGTAACATACATGTAATCTCTCTTTCTCTCCCTCTAGTTTAACCCCTCTGAGCTGGCGGGTGGCACACCTCAAACAGTTCAGTGTAACATACATGTAATCTCTCTATCTAGTGTAATTCCTCTGAACTGGCGGTTCTCTTTCTCTCCCTCTACTTTAACCCCTCTGAACTGGCGGGTGGCACGCCTCATACAGTTCAGTGTAACATACATGTAATCTCTCTTTCTCTCTATCTAGTTTATACAGTTCAGTGTAACATACATGTAATCTTTCTTTCTCTCTCTCTAGTTTAACCCCTCTGAACCGGCGGGTGGCACGCCTCATACAGTTCAGTGTAACATACATGAAATTTCTCTTTCTGTCTATCTAGTTTAACCCCTCTGAACTGGCGAGTGGCACGCCTCATACAGTTCAGTGTAACATACATGTAATCTCTCTTTCTCTCTATCTAGTTTAACCCCTCTGAACTGGCGGGTGGCACGCCTCATACAGTTCAGTGTAACATACATGTAATCTTTCTTTCTCTCTCTCTAGTTTAACCCCTCTGAACCGGCGGGTGGCACGCCTCATACAGTTCAGTGTAACATACATGAAATTTCTCTTTCTGTCTATCTAGTTTAACCCCTCTGAACTAGCGGGTGGCACGCCTTATACAGTTCAGTGTAACACATGAAATTTCTCTTTGTCTATCTAGTTTAACCCCTCTGAACTGGCGGATAACAAGCCTCATACAGTTCAGTGTAACATACATGTAATCTCTCTTTCTCTCTATCTAGTGTAATTCCTCTGAACTGGCGGGTGGCACGCCTGATACAGTTCAGTGTTACATACATGTAATCTCTCTTTCTCTCCCTCTAGTTTAACCCCTCTGAACTGGCGGGTGGCACGCCTCAAACAGTTCAGTGTAACATACATGTAATCTCTCTATCTAGTGTAATTCCTCTGAATTGGCGGGTTCTTTCTCTCCCTCTACTTTAACCCCTCCGAACTGGCGGGTGGCACGCCTCATACAGTTCAGTGTAACATACATGTAATCTCTCTTTCTCTCTATCTAGTGTAATTCCTCTGAACTGGCGGGTGGCACGCCTCATACAGTTCAGTGTAACATACATGTAATCTCTCTTTCTCTCTATCTAGTGTAATTCCTCTGAACTGGCGGGTGGCACGCCTCATACAGTTCAGTGTAACATACATGAAATTTCTCTTTCTGTCTATCTAGTTTAACCCCTCTGAACTAGCGGGTGGCACGCCTTATACAGTTCAGTGTAACACATGAAATTTCTCTTTGTCTATCTAGTTTAACCCCTCTGAACTGGCGGGTGGCACGCCTCATACAGTTCAGTGTAACATACATGAAATTTCTCTTTCTGTCTATCTAGTTTAACCCCTCTGAACTAGCGGGTGGCACGAGTAGTATTGCTCGGCGGTATGGCACTCAAAGGATGCCGCCATTGTCTAAGTTGTAAATCAAAAACCCCTAGCCAATCAGAGAGCGGTATTCGGTCCCATGGGACTTATTTGCATATAGGCTATTGTCTTCAGGTGTCAATTATCATAATCATGTGCATAATTAGCATAAATTAACCAACCCTAGTTTTTTCCTAACATTCCAGACATTTTTTCTAGCCCCTCATTAGCATAATAACCCCAACCCTAGTTTTTTTCTCGTTTGTAAACCCTAACCCTACGTTTTTTCCCTTATTCCAAACCCTAGCCCTAAGCCCTAAGCCCTAGTTGGGCAAGTTTGAACAAGTCCGAACCCTAATCCTAAGTGTCCCACATGGCAGGGGATTTCACGGTACTAGAAAACCGACTCTCTTAAGGTACAGGTATGACGGAACAAGATGGCTTCAATTATCACCACGGCTAATAGAGGAATGAACAACACCATTGTCTCTTTGGCGATACTGCGAGGAATACCGTTCTGCTGTTACACCACAACAGATCAGATCTTGGCTGACACAATTACTGCTATAAAGGAGGACTTGGATAAGGCGTCCGATCTTTGCTTATGGAAAATAAGCCAGAGCAACAATTGTTCAGACATTGTAAGCAGTCTCTATGAAGATGATGTCACCGATGTCTTATTATCAGACAGAAACATTCTAAAGAATAATTTTGCAGTGACAGACAGTTGCGATGAGGAAGCGTTTACAGCTTGTTATGCAGAGGATTCATTCTTCATTCATTTCCCTTATCAAGAGAGGATAGTGATCATGCGAGACTATACAGCTATTAACAAAGCAGATATCTTGATTGTGTTCTCCAAGACATTTTCCATGCCACCTCACGATCAACCTACTATACCAGGAAGATTAGGACGGAGCGTCAATCTTGCCAAAGAAATGAAGAAACCAATCTACTTATATGATTTGACCACGAATACCTGGCACAGTTACCGTTACCCTATCGAACAGTTCACCGAATGTAGTATGCCAAGTTTAGAGAGGACCACCGCTTTGCTGGGTCCGCAAGATTTCCCTCTGGATAGTGTTGGAAAGACAATGTTACTAAACCTCTGTCTCAATGTCTGAAAAAAAACACACCAGATATAAAGGAACACTCCGATTTTTATTAACAGACAGTTTTACAGTGTTAATGACTCAAGCTCATGCGTTAATTGATGTACAGGATACCAGTCCATGAACAGGCGACATTCAGCCATGCTGCAATGATTAGCACGAGAGCCTCTATGACAACCGCAGTTGCGCTGCGGTTTGTTTTTTCTCAACTCATCGTATTTGGGACAACCTAGGGTTTCCAAGTTGACGCTCGGAATGTTCAGTTTGTTTAATAAGTCTTTTTCCAATTGCCCTCCTTTGTAAGCCACCACAGGACTGTCGCGAGTGGCATTTAGCTCGTATAAGAAAGCCAAGTCTTCTTCCAATTCATCTTGTGAGTGTAAACCAAAGTAGCGATGTTCTTGGGGGTTGGGTCGAAAAGTGAGTCCATGCACATGGCGTCACGCATAGTTGACCGTTTTTTTGTCCTGGTAGGATAGATCCTCGTATTGCATGTCATGCGTGTAATGAAAACAACTGGATTGTTCCCCACCACTCCACCCCAATTCGCGCACGATGAACTTGTTACGAATACGAAAACTGTCCAGGTCGAGGCATAGACACACCCCTCTGAAACCAATGAAAAAAACAAAGTCAGAGTTTGAAGAGAGTGTTTAAGGCTTGTACGATGAGGTCATTGGGTTCGCGGGTGCCCGCAATGGCCACGTGGTCACTCTCCAGGGTGGGTGGAGGTATCAAATCGTCTGACATGGTGAATCCTGACAATGAACGAATGCCCCACGTTGCCAGTAAAACCAGTTACCGCTCAGACCATCGAAGAAGTAGAGGGGTTTGTTAAGTCGAATGGCCATGGCCATCGCCCAGGCCGAGCCTCCTACCACACCTCCCTTGTTGTCGAAGAAACTGAGCACCAGTACCAGGGTGGCGCCCTTGACCACATGGTAATTGCGCGTTAGGTACTGTAGGGTGATGGGGGATGAAAAGGATCGGTTGAGGTCGATGGCAGCTAGCTGTATCGTCTCGCGACCTTCATCCATCTCTGCTGGGGATAGTGGGGCGAGGTACTTGGCCCTAGGGTGGCAGGGTGGAAGGAGCACTCGACACGAACGATGGGTAGCCAGGCAACATTGTTCTACGTACGTGTCCACACCCGAGGCACCTCCTGAGGTGATGATTTGCCGTCCGTCATCCATGGGTAGACCAATCATAGTCAGTTAGTCTGCGGAAGGAGAAAGAAAGGATGAGTGGGGTACCAACGCCACATGGTCTCGGGTTGCTCGTCATCGTAACTTAGTGTAAGTGGTGGGGGGTCGTGTTCGTCAGAGACGTGTTCTTCCAGAATCCAGCGAATAGCGCGACAATCACTACAATCGCTAGGTCGCCAGTCTAACCCCTCCCCGCAGTTGTAGGCTTCATCTTTCTCCAAGATGCAATAATCGCACAACAGTTTGTCCAATAAATCGTCGCACCGTCTCTGCCACAACATGCGTTGACGATTGACTTCTTCCAAGGTAGAAAGGGAATCGTTCAGTGCGTTAGCCAATTTTACGCTCAAGATGCGAGCGCAATGGTTGTGCCACACGTTGCCTGCTCCATAGGAGTGGTCGTCACACGTGTTGTGTATTTCCCTTGTTCCACATGTTGGCCGTACCGATGGGATTGTTGACGAACGAGTACAGATCGTGTACTTCGAAGGGCGGTAGGCTCTCATCCTTCTTCTTCCATTCGTCCAACTGAGGGTCAGCGCAAATGGCAATGCTCTGACGTGTGGGAGTGCGCTTGGCTTGCCACTGGCGTTTCAGCAGAGGAAGGACCTGGGATGGATGGTGACGGTTTTTGCACTTGTTTTGGATCAAAACATAGTCCATGCGAACGTCTGTCTTGGGAGATGAGGGCTTCGTCGCTGGCATCTACGTCCGTGGTAGTAGTGGGAAGAAATCAGTGAAGAATGATAGGTCTTCCTTCGGTGTCTGCCATACCCATCTCTCGGACGCTATAACCTCTTTTCAAACGGAACCCATGTATCACAACCACTAGGCAAAAGCGAGTCATAGTTACCTGAGATCCTGAGGCTTCACGCTGGAACTGATGTGGACTGCAGTGGGAACTCGCTTTTTGTAGTCTATCCCATGACCAAATAAGGACAGGACGCCGGGCAAGCAAGAACAAGACGCCGGGCAACCAAGGACAAGACTCAGGTAACAAAGAACAAGACGCCGGGCAAGACAGGACAAGACAGTGGCAAGCGACGCCATGGTTAAGCGACCGATGAAACCGACGCCACGCTCATACCAAATAAGGACAAGACGCCGGGCAAGACAGGACAAGACAGGGGCAAGCGACGCCATGGTTAATTGACCGATGAAACCGACACCACGCTCTTACTAAATAAGGGCATGAAACACTGTGATTGGTCAGCTCAACCCACGGTTCATTAACACTGACGTCACGTTTTTAGGGTATAAAAGGTGAGGATCTCAGCAAAGCATCACTCGATTGGGGAGACAAGAAGACGACACCATGTCTATGAGCGAAGAGAACAGACGAGAGTTGAACGATGCCCTGTCCGCCTTGTTGGAGGTTGACGCTGAACCCTTAGCGATTCTGACAGAAGACATCATCCAAGTGTTGCAAGAAGGAGATGTCAGAGAAGAAAAGTGCCCCATGAATGGCAGCACTCTTAAAGTACCTTGGGTCGTGAGAATAGGAGTGTGTCTGAAATGTCCCATGGGGGATGTGTCACGTTCACGACGACTGACAATGTCCAAGTTGTCCTCGAAGGACTCGCCCACGCTCATCCCGAGTTGAAAAAAGAGTGGTTTGCCCTAACGTGCCAGTGCCAACGCAGACCCTTCCTGAAATTGAGCTGTTCTGCCAAGAATCCTAACCGATTGTACTTGACTTGTGCTAGGAAGCGTGACCAAAACCCTTGCAAATACTTTCAATGGGTGGACTCAGCCCCCTTCTGTCCCAGGCAAGAGGCCGTACCTTTGAATGGTAGGGATCGGTGGTCTACACTGACGAAGGATCAAAGACAGTGGTTGCTCAATCAAGCCAGAATGGACACAAGTGACAGTGACCCTCGAGAAGCTCAATACAAAGAGTTTCAACGTAATGTAACGCACAGAATGATTTGAAGGGTGCGAAACGAACCTTACCCTGGTCAACCGAGACCCATACACTCCTTCTCGCATAGCCAGCAACTGTTGGAATGAACATGTACGCATGCTCACACATACTCCCATATGTGTCCCATTCACACTTCTTGTAAAATAGGTTTTTGAGTTAGCATTAAAAAACACCATTTTTTGCCATTATGACTGAGAGTGCATTAATTCGTTTGGAGTGGTGGGTGATTCAACATTTGAGGGGGTGTTTCCGCAATGCCTCCAGGTTTCTACAGATGCTGGACGAGGTAGATGCTAATAGCATTGATCCTTTTGTCGTCATGACCCACGTCTTTGCCGAGGGGCACCATTGGGGGCGTTACCTAGTGTTTGCCTGATTGTTGTGCAACACCTACGGCTACAAAAAGGGGCGTGAGCATTGGGTGAAGTGTAAACGCAGTCACCCTACCTTCAATCGAGGTATACGTGCGTGATGGTCCGTAAGAAGAAGAGTGATCGATCGTGGGCCGATAAGTACAATGATCCCACTCGACCCGGTTCGTTGGGTGGCGTTGCACGTTTTGCCAAAGCCAATGGTCTGTCTGTGGCCAAAGCAGAACACATCCTGCAAAGTGTGTTGAGTCACACGTTACACAAACCGTGATGACGACGGTTCCCCACCTCCCCCACCTTGGTGTTTGGTCCCCACGAGCAGTGGCAGATGGATCTGGTGTATATGCAGAAATTGAAACGTTGGAATGGAGGCCACAAGTATTTGTTGACGGTGATCGACGTCTTTTCCAAACGCGCCTGGGCCGAACCTCTCCGCAGCAAGAGCGGACCCGACATGGTGCCAGCCTTGGATCGTCTAGCCCAAACACTCTACCCCTTTCAACCACTGCGCGTGCAAACGGACGAGGGGAAGGAGTTTTACAACAAATGGGTGCAGGCTTGGTTTAAAAACAAAGGGTGGCACCATTTCTCGACCGCGGGAGATGCCAAAGCAGCTGTGGTGGAACGTTGGCACCGAACCCTGAAAGAGAGGATGTATCGGTACTTTACGGCGCACAACACGTTAAAGTACGTGGACGTCTGGAAAGATCTGATTGACGAGTACAATCGAATGCCTCATCGCAGTCTAGGTATGGCACCCATGGAGGTGACAGAGCAAAACGCCCCCGCCCTGTTCGAACGTTTGTCTGGGAAATTCTTGAAAAGGGGTAAGGTGCGCAAGATCTTACGCGTGGGGGATCGCGTGCGTCTCAACAAGAAACATAAAGCTTTTGGCAAGGGGTACTTGCCTGGGTGGACGGAAGAAGTCTTTCAGGTCTCGAGCATTGACCGTCACCTTCAACCCATTACTTACAAGATACAATGGGACAACACACCCGTAAAAGGTACCTTTTACGCCCAAGATTTGCAAAAGGTGAACGTGTCGGATGACGATCTGTTCCGCGTGGAAAAAATCCTCAAACGTCAGAAAGGTCGCATGTTGGTACGCTGGAAAGGGTGGCCGGCCAAGTACGACAGTTGGATCCCAACAGCAACTCATAAGAAGTGAACGTAGGTAAGTGTGGACATCACATTGTCATGACGTCGCACCGTCTCACATTGATCAGCGATCCGACCGACGAGTTTGCTCAAAACACCAACAGTGCCTTCACTTTACGTTTGCAACGACCCTTGCGACTAGCCGATGGAAGTTGGGAAGCCTGCTTGCTGAGCGTTTCCTGCCCCAGCGCTTCCAGACACGATTGGAAACTCGTGGGCATCGATCCAGAGACGGTCATCTTGAAAAACATCATGTATTACCAACGAATGGACGAGTCTCACACCATCAATGGTGTTTTGTCGATTCGACTGAAAGAAATCATGACCGAGGACCACCCTGTGGTGAGCGGTAGACAATTCTGGCAGCGACTGATTGCCCTAGCCACCAGAAAGATCAACGAGATTTGCGTCAACTTCAATGTAGGATGCAATGGAAAACGTTTCAGCATTTTTACTCCCGCTGGAACCCCTATCTGGAGTGGATCAAGGGCGATGAAGTGATTCTACCTCGCCGTTGGTATGCCAATGCTCTCCTCTTTCACGAATCCATCGTCAAGTTGTTTGGTGTGTTGTCGCAGGATGGTCAATCGATGGGACCTAATGTGAGTTACAATCTACCTCGAGATCCTACGCATGATCCGCCTCGTCAGAATGCTCCAACCAAGGGCGAATTTCTAACGAATGATGTCCCCACGTGGAAGTTGGTCGACGGTTACATGCACTTGAACGAAAAGTTTGAATGGCACATTTACAATGTCAACGCTTCCTTCGAACACAAGAAGACGAGTCACTCGCTGTTTGTCTACACGGATCTAGTGGAGAGCAGTTTTGTGGGCAATCAACAGCATCAGTTGTTGCGAGAGATTTTCCTGGACGATAGCGTGCACAGTCGACGGTTGGTCGAACCGCTACGTCTACAGTGGATGCCGGTTCGTACGCATAACATCGAGACGGTGGAGGTGCAAATCGCTACGCAGTTGGGGGCGTTAGCCACGTTTGACAATGGCAAGACCATCGTCACCGTTCTCCTGAGAAAGAAGACTGCATAAGAAAGAGGAGAAGGGGCGTCTACGAGTCACTCGAAGGTGAAAATCATGCGAGGAGGAGCTTTGACGCGTTACCACACTCCCGAACTGTCTCAGGCAGGTGCAGGGTGGAATCCCTACTGCACCCTTCAAACGGGTGATGGATTTGCAGAAGATTTGGTGCAATTGGCCGGACCCACCGTGCTGCAGGCGGGGAGAGAAGTGTTGAGCAAGATCGATGGTGGCATGAACGTGAGCGATGCCTTACGCACCAGTGGAAGAACATTGACCAACACCTTAAAGAGGAAAGCCCCAGGGATGGGAGCCCGTTTGGCAGGCCGGGCCACCAAGCGAAAGGCCACCTCAACCTATAAAGGCATCGTCAAACGCTTCAAAGACATTTTCGATTAAAAAACGATGGTGATTGGAGGATTTCAAAAGACGCTCCGTGTGAACCCTCACCAACCCGCCGTGGGTCGATTCTACTCTCCCTACAAGTGGGGTAAGAGCGTACCTTTGGAGTGGATGACACCCCCTGCGCCCCGGGTGAAAGACAACGGGGTGGTTCTTTGAGAGGTCGCACAGCCCCTCCACGATGACGACATAAAAATCCACGACACTGCAGCACTCGTCACAAAACGCGTTGAAGTGACGACCGAAAGCATAATGTCCCTGAATCTCTTCGACCTGCCATCCATCGACTATCGCTAGAAGGCCAAACGGGATGTACCCTACCGACCAGCCTTTACGGGAATCGATCCCATCACCTTCTCCGTAGCACCCTCGGAAGATTTTGTGGATTTGAGTCAGAGCTGTGGTGGTGGAGGTGCGTTTGAACCATTCGCACCCGGGGTATACTGGCATCGAAGTGGGTAGAGCCATCAGTGATGCCACGGATACGCGCAACATGACCATCGTCAACAATTTTGGTCATTCCATCTTCAAACAAATGACTCTGAAACTCAATGGAGCACTGATGACCAAAGACACCAATCAGTATCATCACAAAGCCATGCTGGAAACGCTCATCAATCGTTCCAAAGACGAAGGGGATTCTCTGCTGAGACCCCAAGGCTGGATCAACGGTGCGCTCAATGTGCCTGCGCAAATAGCCACAGATCAAGCCAACACGGACAACATCAGACAAGCAGACGAGAGTGCTGGTTACAAAGTCTTGGAGACCTTAACCAAGACAGTAGCGGGAAAAAGATGGCAGACTTTTGTGATCAAACCGCACCTAGCCCCGTTCCGTAGTGGCAAGGCTTTGGTCCCTGGGGTGGGCATCGAGTTGGAATTGTACCTGAATCCCAACACGGTGTATCTCTATGGTACACCCAACAAAGCCACTTTGACGGATAAGAAATACCCTACCATCACGCAAGAGGACATCAAAGTCACGCTGATGCTGCGAAAATACACCTTGAATTCCTCCGTGTTTTTGGAGCTGAAGAAGAAAAGAGATAAGGATCACAAGATTGTCAAGTACCCAGTGGTGAGGACCGATTTGCGTACGTATGTCATCCCTACGGGCAACACATCGTGGGAAGAGGATAACGTGTTCCTGGGTAGATTACCGGATCGCGTGGTGGTGGCCTTGAGCAATTTCAACGGAGCCATTGACCGCTACCCGTTTGCTTACGAACGTCTGAACGTCTCCTCCATACGGCAGATTGTGAATGGTGAAGATTACCCCTACAGACCCCTGGAATTGAGCACCACCGCTGGACATAAAGACACCACTGACCTACTGGGCTACGATCGTCTCCTCACGGCTCTCAACTCCGAAGAAGATGAGTTTCAACCAGAAGACTGGGGCGAGGGAAAATCGTGCACCCTGTTTGTGTTTAATAACGTGCCCAACGACCGTCCCAATGCCAGTGCTCACCGCAACCCACCACAGACGGGTAACGTGCGCTTAGAGATCAAATTTGCTGAAGCCACCACCACCAACATCACCGTATTGGTGTTGAGCGAGAAAGAAAACGTATTTGAGATCAATCCTCTGGGTGGAGTCAAATACAACTTGGATCACTGAGAATGGAATTTGTACCACTGAACACCGAAGTGCTTCGTTATTTGAGCATTCACGACCCACCTCTACGCAGATATTTTCAAGGCGTCTTTGCCGCCGATCAGCTACCCATGAACGCTCAGAAGTCGCGTGCACCCCAGGCTTACATCGTCAACACGGATCCCATCTCGGAACCGGAACAGCATTGGTTAGGGGTGTGGACTCGAGACAATGTGTGCGAAGTCTTTGACAGTTACGGATTACCCTTGCATTACTACAAAGATCCCACGTTGCAAGAATGGTTGCGACAGTGGAAATACTTGGTGAGCACAGATCAGACCTTGCAAGCCTTGGACAGTCAGACGTGCGGTCATTACGCCTTGACCTACCTGAAAGCCAAAGCTAGAGGTGCCTCTTTAACAGACTTTATGGCTAGATGGGGCCCAGATCTCGTCTCCAATGACGTCTGAGGGGCCGAGTTGAAAGGAACGGTGCAACGAGAACTGTCCGTGGATGGACGACCCTACGATGCTCGTCAACAGACCAATTGTAGTCGTCAAGCTTTCATGACGTGTAATGGATTACATTAGTGATGTGTAATTAAAAAAGAGGTTGCAACCACCGTTTGTATTCATTTTCTCTGTGTGATGAACACCCGTCACAGTGAACGTCAGGTCTTCCTGGCCTTGGCCAGGCTAGAAGCGGATTATTACGCTCTTTTTCCTGAAGACTATTACCAAACCATCGTCGGTGAATCTCAGTGGGATGGGTTTCATCCTCAACAGTTGCGTCAATTGGCTGCCAAACGGGCCTGGAATGACATGCTGCATTACATTCACTATGGATTGGACACGGCCCTGCGAGAGGCCGTTCAAGACGCTATTCAGCAAGCTAGCCCTTGTCTCTACCAAAAAATGTTTTTTCCCCCAACAACATAAGGTAAAACTCGGTTCACAAGTCATCAGTCATGTCCAAGACAGTGAAGAGAAGATCGCGCAAGCGAGCTGTCAAACGAAAGCAAAGAGGGGGTGCTTTGTACAGGCGAACCCAACCCCGTCGATTGACAAAATCGCTCAAGTGGCCAGTATGTTTTTGTCCGGACCTGCCCTTCCTTTGGTTCGCTGGGCCTCTTACTGGGCAAGCAAGCCTTCAAAGGCATAAAAGACAATGTGCAATATTACCGGGGCAAACGATGATTTGACAACCGAGCAGCGTCATCATGGCCGGACCTTCGGGCTCTGGTAAATCCACATTGGTGGATCGATGGTTACGTCACCCCACCATCTTTGCCACCAAACCCAAACTTATCGTGTATGCTTACGATCGTTGGCAACCTCGCTTTGACGTCTTACAGAAAAAACACGGGATTCGATTCTACAAAGGCATTCCCGATCCCGCTTTACTGACCAAATGGTTTGGGGTCACTGGAGGTGGTGTGTTGGTCTTGGATGATCTCATGACCGAAGGAGGGGCCGACAAGCGCGTGCTGGATTTGTTCACCAAAGATTCGCATCACCGCAACATCACCGTTCTCTACTTGACACAAGATCTGTTTCCTCCTGGCAAGTTTTCCAAGACCATCAATCACAATGCACAGTATCTGGTGGTCTTCAAGAACCCTCGCGATAAGACTGGACTGCGCACCGTGTTGTTACAAGCCTTCCCCGACCAGTGGAAAAAACTGTTGGAGTTATTCAACCGAGTGATGGCTTGCCCCTTTGGCTATTTGATGTTGGATTTGCATCCCGCCTCAGACGATCGGTACAGGCTTTGGAGTCACTTAAGTAAGGAAGAAGGGATGCCTCGCGTACACACTCTCTCCCGCCATGCCCCCAAGCGGAGAGTAACACGGAGGAAATAAAAAACTGGAACCCAGCACCGTCTTTTCATTCGTCCTTGTCATGGTGAAACGTACCAAGCGCCGGAAGAACACGGGCCGAGTGAGGCGGCGAAAGCGTCAAAAAGGAGGAGTCATTCCTCTAGCAGCTCTAGTCCCAGCTCTGGTAGCAGCCAGCAAAGCGGGAGCCACGGGGGGTATTGCCGCCGGTGCCAGTTGGGGCGTGAAGAAGGCTCTCGACAAAATCGACCGCAAGCGAAGGACTTCTTAAATGCCATGTCACTGGAGAAAGACCATTTCGACATCATGGGCGAACGCATCAAACGAGAAGCACCCTTCTTACAGTCGGTGTTGAACGAGGGCAGCGCAGCTGCTCGTCGACACATGTTCCGCATGGCCAACAAAGATCAAATCAATGCCATTAGCGAACTCATACTCAAGACGCTCAAAGGCAACGTACCTGTGTCTAAAATTACCCGTCATGGTCTGGCTCCACACGCCAACCTACTACGTCAACTGGGGCGTCGTCTGCATCCCTTATGAGTCGACGCAAGTTGCTGATGAATCAGTCTGGCGGTGACTATTGGCCGCATCTCCATCGCTGTTATCGAAGAGTCTGTGGACACTGGTAATGGATGCCTTTGTGAGCACCGAAATCCCTGATTCCCCGGCCTTTTTACGCCTCCAAGAGCAGTACAAACAACGCCTCATGGCTGATACCACCTTGGACAAAGCTTCCTCGTTAGCCGCTCAGCAAGAGATGATCCTTGACAACGAGGACATACCCGATGGCTGGAAAGAAGCTCAATTGAAGACCCTCTCCAACGAGTTGCGTCAATGGACCCAGAAAGCCCGAAATCCCTTGTTTAAGGTGCAGGGACGTATGGGCCCCAGCGAGGCGAGCGGCACCGATCCGCACGAACCCCACTTGCAAAGTATTGTGGGTGGATTAGTCAAAAGCCTACAGAAGAAGTCACCGGTCACGCCTATCATGCCCAAAGCCAAGGCCAAACGTCCGCGATTGAAACTAACCCCCAAGAGCACACCCTCTACACGCAAAGCCAAAAAAGTCCGAAAACTCCCAGCCACACCTCTCTCGGGGATTGGTTCACTACCTAGCACCAGTCAAGCCGGTGCTGAGCCGTTGAGCAGCGATCCAGATGTGTGCAGGAAACAACTCATGCAAAAACGAAATGCAGAGATCGTGAGCGAATCCAAAAAACGCATAAAAGATACGGTCAAGAAGTGGTTGGATTACAGTTGAACGAATCATGCCGAGAGTCAAGTCAAAGAGAACCAGGCGGCGAAAGAGAGGCCATCCCATTAGAAGGAGGAGGAAGAGACAGAGAGGGAGTGGATTCGATGTGCAAAAACTACTGGGCAAGACAGGTGTGGAATTTCACTGGCCTGGTTATCAATTCATGGGACCTGGTACGCATCTGGAAAAAAGACTGGCTAGAGGTGACAAAGGGATCAACCGATTGGACAGACTGGCCAAACAGCATGACATTGATTATTCTAAAGCCAAGAACCTGCGGGACAAGTGGCAAGCTGACAAGAAGATGATCAAGGGCATTGACGCTTTCAAGAAGAAGCCGACCGAACATATTGTTAAAAACATTATGAAAGCCAAGCTCAAGTTAAAACTGTAATCATTTTTAATAATGTCATCCTTAATAAACAAAATTACACGCAAATAATTGTCTTTTTCTCCTCACAATGGGAACAGTCTGTCAGCGTCGAATCGTCCCACCAATGCTTCTCGAACCTCTCTGAACCAATTGTTAAGCGCTCGTTGTTCCTCGCACACCCCCAGTTTCGTCACATCTGCCACCTGCAGAACAAGTCAAAGATAATGTTCCAATTCGTCCAATCCTTCAAAGCTGAACCATTCAATGTCACTGACCGTTTTCACATCCGGAGGTAAATGACCCGAAGGGGTAGGTGCCACACCCACTCTCCCAGGTCTGAAAGGATAATGACGCTGTATGATGACTCGCTGAATCTCATTGTATATGTCTCTTAAAATCTCTCGCGGTACATCCAGAGTCTTGTAAAATGGTAGGGCCTTCACGTGAGCGTGAAGTTGCGGGTTGGAATAGCTGGAAAACATTTCCAATGGTTAGCTCCAACGCTGGCTGCATTTCGTCCAACCATGACCTCAATCTCTTCACACGCATTACTCCCGCCTGTTCTTCCGTGACGGAACACACCAAATGAGTCATGGTACATAGGGAAATACCAGGGCTGCGCGTTCGATTGAGAACCGTACACTTTACTGCGTGCTTGCCCCAAATGTCATTGATCTTAAAAAAAAAAAACAATTAACATTGTCTCTCATCCCCGAATGTGTATAGAAGCAGTTCCACGGAAAGCTAGAGGTCTCAAGGAACCCAATGCCTCATTGCCATCAAGCTCATGGTAATCACTTATAACCTCTAGCCATCTATCCACCTTTTCCATGCGTCGCATCTTTGCATACCACAAAGCTTGCCTCATACTCGCAAACTGTACTTTGCCTCTCAACTCTACGCAATCGGAACCACCCCCTGCACCTCTCTCAGTCAAACTATAATAGCGCATTGTACACACCTCAATGTCGTTCCACAAGCCTTTGCATTCCTCATTGGTCATGACATAGTCCTTTCGCCACCTCCAAGCTAGTGCCACTCCCCCAATCGACAAACCCTTCCGCCGAATACCAATACACCACGAACATGCTAGAGAGCCAACGTTCCACACAGATTTCAAAAATCTCAGACCGCAATCTTCCCGCCATCCGTTCACCAAACCCGTAATTTCACAAATACAAACACCTCGCTCACCCCCTTCCTTCGACCCATCGTGTTGAAAACCAAAAACAGCATTTACCTTTTTTACACGGTCCTTCCATTCCATCCAATACTTTTGAGCCATAATCTTGTTTTGGATCTCAAGCGGCAACCACAGTCCAAACGGAAGATTGTGTACATCGACAAAGCGAAACGGGGTAGACATCCACTGGCGTTCCACACATCTCATCTCATCTCATCTCCTCGATTCCTCTTGCAACCATTCAGCTCATCATCTCTACGCACTCGCTTCTTAACGTTCTCCATTTTTTTCTCTCCGTTCACAAAACCACTGCACAGCTAAATGAAACCTGCGCTTTTTTTATACCCCAAAAAAACCCACGCGGAAAAGCTTACCAATCGTTACGTTTCGTGACCCTATTTGGTCATAGCGTGGCGTCTGTTTGTAGTTGAACAATGAACAGCGTCTCCTCACCATATTTGGTCGTAGCTTGGCGTCTGTTGAGCTGATTCATGTTGGGGCTTGTTGGTAGTTGGACAATGAACAACAGCGTCTCGTCACCATATTTGATCATAGCGTGGCGTCTGTTGAGCTCATTCATGTTGGGGCTTGTTTGTAATTATGTGGACTCGCTCGAGTCGAATTTGCATGAAGACTAAGAGTAACACAATGGGGAATCCATTCATGCGTCGTATCTTTTGTTCGAATTCCTAGAAATGAGTGCTCACTCGCACGTCTCTTCTCGGAAAGAACACAATAGAACACGTGAAACACGTGAAAGAATGTGATGGGTGACCTTGATTGACCGTCACGTGGGCTGAGCTGACCAATTGTAGCGTTTCATACCCTTATTTGGAAAGGACGCTTTCTATACATCGTGTGCGCTAACGTTCAGGATCATCAGTCCCCGCCAAGCCAGCAAGCAGAGCAGAGCTGTGAGTCATCGTTCTAGGTGAAAGAGATTTATAGAGAACCCGCGATTTTTACTGTGGATCTATTGCTAGAGATTTTATATTGAACCGCGATTTTACTGTGGTTTCTGTTTAGATAGAGTTTTATATCGAACCGCGCTTTTACTGTGTGGATTCTGTGTCGAGGACAACGCAGTCTTTGGTGGGATTTGGTGAGTATGAGTTGATGTTTGTAACGGCGTTCGCGCTGTTCAGTTATGTTATGATGTTTGCATGGAATGGCGCCGTTCATTTTTATGATTTGATGATTGCATGGAAAGGCGCCATTCATTTTTATGATTTGATGTTTGCATGGAATGGCGCCGTTCATTTTTATGATTTGATGTTTGCATGGAATGGCGCCGTTCAGTTTTATGATTGATGCTTGAATTTGCCACAGTGTTCGCGCTGTTGAGTTTAATTATGCAGGTTCAGTTGAGTTGAATTTGCATGACATGTTAAGACTAGTTCATTGTGCGGATCCATTCATGCATCGTGTCTTTTGTTCGAATTCCTAGAAATGAGCGCTCGCTCGCACGTGTATTCTCGCAAAAAAATCACAATGGACGAATTCAAACGAATGTTTTTTATTGTTCAGTGTTTTCTTCTTACAATGATACAATGTGGGATTCTTCCATTCGTTTTTTATCGTTTCTTCCATCGGATTTCCATTTGTATTTCTGTCGGATTTCCATCGGATTTCTGTTGGATTTTCGTCGGTTTTCTGTCGGGTTTCCATCGGGTTTCCGTCGGTTTTCCGTCGGGTTTCCGTCGGTTTTCCGTCGGTTTTCGGCTCATATCCTCCATCCTAATGTTTGCTTTTCACAAGTTCCACACAGTAGAAGTTCGCCAACTTTCTGCTTGTCCAAAAAACACGTGCACTCGTCACACAACCACAATCTTCTAAGCCGATGACACGTGTCTTCCAAACTCTTGTTGGCGCGCTGGCATCGTTGTAACTGTTCTGTCAACTCGTCATTTTTCAGGTTCGCTTCTTGTAGCAATCCCATCACATTCGTGAGTGTTGACATGGAAGATTGATGATGTTTGGTTAGGCGCTCGTTCTCCGTTAACATTTCTTCCAGTAGCGTTGTCACATTCTTTAAGGTGGAAGACAGGGATAGGCATTTCGAAGACTCTGCCATCACCTTCTTGCTTGAATGTCGTTTTCTTAGCGTAATGACTTACCAAACTGCGTAGCACCTTTTTATAGCCTCTTACAGTTCTTTCAAAACCGATTCACTACCTACCTTCATTCGATCAGTTTTCGCTCATTTTTTTCTCATGTCCTGTCTCACGTGATCCTGCAAGGGGAAGTTCATGTGGTTAGCCACACGCGAGGCTGCTTGGCGGGTGATATGTACGAATGCTCTGTCATCATATACTCGTACCTCGTGGAGTCAACTCGTCCCTTCGTGGGTCGAGGTTTTTACGACAAAGACGAACGTTTGGCGTGGGCAGGCACTCTGGCTAGCTAGATCCAATGTGGGCTTTACAGTGTGATTGGCGATGAAGGGTCTGTTTTCCGTGGAGTTTCTGTCGGATTTCTGTTCATATGCTCTGAAATAGGATCCTTTTGTTGTTGTGTTTGCTTTGTTGGTCTAGGGGTAAGACGCTGTGTTGTGGCCACAGAGACCCAGGTTCGACTCCTGGACAGGGCAATTTTTTCTGCTGTTGGGTTTGGAAGTGTAATAGGGTAGCATCTCTTTTTTTTGGTTAGAGTATGACGAAACGAGTGGCCAATCATCCGCTGGATCTGAATGACAGTGACGACGAACTCAACAATGTTATGGACATACATGAACGGCGACATCGATCGCAACCCTTGGATCTGACCGAGAGCGATGAGGAATTGGTTGGCGAGCCAGAACCTCTGTTCATAATCCAGTTTAGGCCTATAGGTCCACGTCGTCGCTGGCGGAACATCGTGGTAGGACAGCAATTCGGGGCCACCATTCACCAGCTTCATTCGCCTACTGCTGAGGACAACCTGGGCCAGGAACTCATGTCAGCCCTCCATCGCGCCATCCATATACAGTTGGATTCCCTCAACGCCCGCGGAGGGGACCGCGTAAACTTCACCATCCAATCAAACAGTTACATACACGCGTTCCAGTCAATTAATTTCAGGGTGGATGAGTTCCAGCTGCTACAACAGCTGGCTAACAGGTTGAATTCCAATGAGTTGTTCAACGTGAGAGAGCCATTACAGATCAACTTCAACCTGGTACGAATACCGCAAGCCGGAGGTCGCCCTAGGAAAAACAACCCTGGCACCAAATGCCTTGACGAGGTGATTCGGCGTAAACGGGCCATCGTCACGATCAACAATGACGATGAGTTATGCTGTGCCAGGGCGATCGTGACGATGCAAGCGTATTGTCATCGCAAGGAGGGGAGGGAACAGCAGCGTGACTGGGACAATCTTCGTCAAGGTCGAGGTGTCCAAGGGTTCTTAGCCGAGAAGTTACACCAAGAAGCCAATGTTCCCTTAGGTCGTTGTGGACTTGAGGAACTGGAACGTTTTCAGGCCTATCTTGCTCCCCAATACCAGCTACTCGTCATGTTCAGGGCTAAGCATTTTATCCTTCTGTTTAAGGGTCCAGAGGCACCCCACCAGATCCGTCTGTTAAAGTCAGACAACCACTACGACGGTTGTACCTCCTTTCCCGGTTTTGTCAACTGCAGCTATTGTTGCACCCTGTGTGAAAGGGGGTACGACCACGAAGATGCCTTCAACCATCCTTGCGAGGGGCGAACCTGTCGTTGTTGCGGTAGAGGTAATTGCCCTGACCACAGATTGGGCAAGCAGCCCGAGTTGGTATGTCGTCAATGCCACCGGCTCTTTCAAGGAGACGACTGTCTCCAATACCACATCTCTAAACGGCAATGTGAAAAGGTCCGTGTATGTCTGGGCTGCAAAGCTCAGTATACCGTCAACAAAGAGAAGCCCCACCGATGTGGGATGGCTACCTGCCCTTGTTGCCAAGAACACGTCGAGATTGCCAGCCATAAATGTCATATCCAACCGGTTGAACCCGAGGAAACGTTCGAGACCATGGCCGAGTGGAGAGTCGCCTATCGTGCCGCCATCGCAAAGAAGATCAAACCTCCACCACCACCCCCTCTCCGTCTATGCGGACATTGAAGCTCTTCAGCTGCCGGACCGCACTTTTCAGCCAATCCTTCTCTGCTACAAGGCTGAGGATGATCTGACCATCCACACTCTTTACGGCGAGGATTGTTGCGATCGATTCCTCCGGGAGGTAGATGCCATGACAGCCATTCCTGAGTGTGATGTGGAACGACAAGTCATTGTCCTCTTTCACAATCTCAAAGGGTTTGATGGCATGTTTCTGTTGCACAGGTTGTATGCAGAACAACGTACCGTGGAAGCGCAACTTACTGTGGGTGCGAAGGTCCTATCCTTCCGGAGTGCAAACGTCACATTCAAAGACTCGCTGTGTTTTCTACCTTTTCCTCTGTCTGCCTTTCCTTCCACCTTTGGTCTTTCTGAACTAAAAAAGGGTTCTTTCCCCATTCTTTTAACACCCCTGCCAATCAATCCTATATTGGTCCACTTCCCTCCCTGGATTACTACGACCCTGACGGTATGACGGAGTGGAAACAAAGGGAGCTGAAAGAGTGGCACAGAGAAGAGTCGGCCAGACAGCAACCCTTTGATTTCAAAGAGGAAATGATCGCTTATTGCAAATCCGATGTGGAGTTGTTAAAAGCGGGGTGTGAGTCGTTCATCAAGGAATTCAAAGCAGAGGCCGGCTTCAACCCTTTCCATCAGTGTATGACGGTTGCCTCCTCGTGTAACGAATATTGGAGACGACATCATCTTCAGGCGGACACCATCGCCGTGGAACCACTGCATGGTTGGAGAGGGGCAAATGTCAACCAGTCCCTCAAGGCCTTGCAGTGGCTCTACTTCTTGAATGCTCAGCTTCGCTCTGACGATGATGCCATCCTCACCAACCCTATCAGACATGTACGTAACAGAGGAGAACAGAAAGTGACAATACCAGGCAGCTCCTACTTTGTAGACGGGTATGATCCCCTCCGTCGAACCGTCTACGAGTTCCATGGCTGCTTTTGGCATGGTTGCAAAACATGCTTTCCTACCAACCGACATCTAAAGCACCGTTCCCACAGTGATCGTACCTTGGAGGAAGTCCTACGAGCCACTCACCACAAAACTACCATTCTACGCCAGGCTGGTTATACAGTCCACGAAATGTGGGAGTGTCACTGGAACCAGCGGATCAATCATCCAAACTCCCCGGAAGCCACCTTTGTCAGTACATTCCAGCTAACACCTCCTCTCAACCCTCGCGATGCCTTCTTTGGTGGCCGAACGGGAGCTGTGACCCTACATGCTGTTGCGGAAGAAAATGAAGAGATTCAATACGTCGATGTAACCTCCTTATACCCCTGGGTGAACAAGACCGCCACTTATCCTGTTGGACACCCTACAATCATCACATCACCCAATCACACCGATATCCACCAGTACTTTGGTCTAGCTTCTGTGGATCTCCTACCTCCCACTGAATTGTTTCATCCTGTGTTACCTGTCAGAAGTGGAGGCAAACTAACATTTCCTCTATGTCAATCCTGTGTTAAGACTGAGCAAGCCAAACCTATGCTGGAAAGGTCCTGTTCCTGTCCTCATACAGATACTCAACATACATTGCGTGGGACGTGGTGCACCCCGGAAATCATCAAAGCTGTTGAGAAGGGCTATCAAGTCACCAACATCCATGAAGTATGGCACTTCCCAGAACACCAGCGCGTAACCGGCCTGTTTGCTAATTATGTCAATACCTGGCTTAAAATTAAGCAGGAGGCGTCAGGCTGGCCGCGATGGTGTCGGACAGAGGAGGATAAACAGCAGTATATCAGGGATTACCATCAACGGGAAGGGATCCTCCTCGACTATCATCGGATCTGCAAAAACCCTGGATTAAAGGCATTAGCGAAGCTTATGTTGAACAGCTTTTGGGGGAAATTTGGCGAACGAGAGAATAAGCCAATCACCATCAGCATCGCCTGCCCCCACGAGCTGTTCAACCTGCTCACTGGCACCACACGGATTGTCTCTACCATACGTATATATATATTTTTTTAACAATTTTTATTTGCTTTACATGACACAATATTTAACAATACTACATGTATAGATTACTTACAATAATTACATTACAATAATTACAATTACCTACAAACTCACACACACACACACACACACAAGCGTGCATACAAACTAGAAATAAGACAGTATTGCTTACGTGTTGTTTACCCGAAAGTAACATATCGCGTATATTAATTACTACAAGCATCGCTACAAAGGGAAAACTAACTGCTAGAATGTGCTTATGCGAGACTTAAGCTATTAATATATTTTCTCCATTTAAGAATATCACTAGGCTCTTTGTTGTTCAATTTAGCAATCTGTGATTCTAATTGATAGACGTAGGTTAACTTGGTACAGAACACCCTCAAGGATGGTCGAACAGTATTTCTACGACAGTCATAAATATATTGTTTAGCTGTAATTAATAAGTGATTGAGTATTAAAAAGTCATCATATTTTTACACCAACAAATAAACTCCAGCCAGAAACTCTGGGTAAAAGAACATGAAATAAATAAATGCTCAAGGGACTCGCTCTCTGCATGACAGAATGAACATAAAGGTGAGGCTATTAAACCAATTTTATGAAGAAAGGAATTCGTTGTCAAGTATCTGTTTAGAATTTTATACTGGAATTCACTTGATTTTGTGTCAAGGACCACTTTAAAAGGTAAATTATATATTTCTTGCCAATCTAGGTATACACTAGAGTAATGTTCAGTGAATTTTGACTGCGCAGTTGGGGTGGTTTCATACTTAGATCGTATTACACCATAAATGTTTTTAGAAATCAGTTTATCAAGCCACACTTGTTTGTTCTTTAACCAAAGCTTGATGAAATCGTTGAGGACAAAAGCGTTTCCACCTTTGTTTCCACAGGACCTCAAAGAATTCTGCCATTGCACCGGTAACGCATCGAGAATTTGCCTCAAATAAAAAACTTCCATAGGAGTGAAGCCCAACCTATATGGATTTCCCTTGACAATAAAATCATTATGATCACTTATGAGATCTTCAAGCGTGATTATTCCCTTTTCGAAAAGAGCATGGTGAAAAATTGACTGTCCATACGTATATGCACAGAGGACATGTTGGAAGCCGTGTATACTCATGTGGATGAAGACCTCCCCTCCAACCACAAAACCAACATCTTTGTGGCCGCGTTCACCACCAGCTGGGCTAGATTGAAGTTGTATTCCCATATAGATTTGTTGAAGGAGCAGGTTATGTACTACGACACGGATTCGGTGATCTACCGATGGAGAGAAGGACAACCGTCTATCCCCCTGGGCGATTATCTGGGGATATGACGGACGAGTTGGAGGGTGATACGATCGCTGAATTCGTGTCGGGGGGTGCAAAGAACTATGGCTACCAGACCGTGGGAGGCAAGAAGGAATGTAAGGTCAGGGGTTTTACCCTCAATGTGCGTGGGAGTGCTGTGCTCAATTTCCAGTCCATGAAGTCAAACATCCTTCGCAAACTCGAAGACCCACAAGAGCAGAGGCGCAACCTCATGGTCACTAACCCCAATCATTTTTAGAGGGACAATACGGCTAAGAGGATCAAACTAACGAAAAGAGTCAAGAGATATGGCTTAGTCTTTGACAAACGTGTCATTGATCCAACCACCAAGACCAGTCATGAATACTGAAGAAGCCCTAGACTCTGGGGATGAACAACTAGCTGAACTACTGTGCGAACTTTAAACAAATAGTTGTTAAGGGATCAAATAGGTGTGAAGGGATCCTCATCTTTACTTATTCCATACCCTTCCTCTTTACTTATTCCGTGATCTTCATCTTTACTTATTCCGCGATCTTCATCTTTACTTATTCCTAAAACCTTCCTCTTTACTTATTCCGCGATCTTCATCTTTACTTATTCCTAAAACCTTCCTCTTTACTTATTCCGCGATCTTCATCTTTACTTATTCCGTGATCTTCATCTTTACTTATTCCTAAAACCTTCCTCTTTACTTATTCCGCGATCTTCATCTTTACTTATTCCGTGATCTTCCTGCGAGCGTCGGTCTCCTTCTTTGTCTTGTTTTTTTCCACTCATATCCAGCCTTTAAATGGTCAATATTCGGTTATATTCAGCTGCAGATAATCGTTAGGTATAATCATGATCCTCACATGTCCCACTTGTAAAATAAGTTGTTTCCGGGCGAGGGCTCACTTGGACCCCTCACATGTCCCACTTGTAAAATAAGTTAACTAGTGTAAATAAAAAACGGAGTGTTGGTTTATATCCGTTGTCAGTTTTCCCTGGGATTAGGGTTAGCGAAAAAACTTAGGGTTAGGGTTTACAAACGAGAAAAAAACTAGGGTTGGGGTTATTATGCTAATGAGGGGCTAGAAAAATGTCTGGAATGTTAGGAATGTCTGGAATGTTACGGTTAAAAACAGCAGAAAAAAACTAGGGTTGGTTAATTTATGCTAATTATGCACGTGATTATGATAATTGACACCTGAAGACAATAACCCATATGCAAATAAGTCCCATGGGACCAAATACTGCTCTCTGATTGGCTAGGGGTTTTTGATTGACAACCTAGACAATGGCGGCATCCTTTGAGTGCCATACCGCCGAGCAATACTACTCATCTGCTTCAGATGTGGGAAAAGAGGCCACTGGAGGTCTACTTGCGGATCTTGACGGATTGGAACCGCAAGCCAACGGTTCAAAGGAACAGTTAGCACATCTCTCGGGGATCAATCCCGTAAACCAGTTGAGTGATGACACGGCCACATAAACCACATTTCAGACTCCATTGTCAAGTGCCTAAATATTACACTTGGTGAGGTGTTTATCGTTTTGACAGCTCGAGTGTTGTCATAATGCCGTTTTTGAAAGCGCCATTGTTCAACGATTATAATAATTCTCATCATTTTAGAGCCTGTTCTTTCTACTTTCTAGAAATATATATTTTTGTTGACTTACTGTTTTACCGGGACAGTTTATTTGCTCTTGAAAACTCTCGCCATTTTAAGAAGTTTAGGTCGGTGAAATTTTGCCCGTTTTTAATTACTTCCGGTGACCTCAAAAATCAAGCTAGAAGTTTATATTTCAGTTCAAATTACTTATTAATCCAAGGTAAATACGATTCTAGGCTTGTATTGCGGTTTTTAGTGATGCGAAGTGAAAACAAACACATTTTTTAAGGCCGAGTGACGAAGCTTGAAAAGGCGAATTCTCGCTGCTTGCGGGATAGTGACGGAAAATGGTTATTTTACGGATTTTGAATTAATATTCGAAAGAAAAAATACCCCACGTTTCTTACCATACCATAGGCTAGCTATGGACGAAATATGAAGAAATTCGATTTTTCATCATGTGCCACGTATTTTCAATTTCGCTCGGTCATAGTGGACATTCTCTCTTAAAACATAAATCTCTATCCTGCTTGATTGTATTTGAAATGCTTGGAGCCTTACTTTAAATGTTTTGCAATAGTTGTGCTAAACAGCTACTGAGTATTGTATGGCATGTGCCTCCTTTTACAGACTGTAGTGATAGCTCACCCAAGTATTACAACTGTCAGTGGGACCATCACTGTATGAGAGCAGATCAAAGGCAAGTGGAACTATCTAAAATTTTGAAAGTTATTTTTTTGCATCATAAGGTGGTATATTTTCACTGCTTTTTGCCTTTTTTTAACTTTTACAATAATTAGTCATTTAACAAGCTTCAGTTTATGGC
>JAEMWC010000049.1:762500-872500 GCA_016490735.1 Pachyseris speciosa | reverse complement strand
CATAAGGTAATCTTCGATGCCCTCTTGTTCATCTTCTGCAAGTATCTCGGCTAGTCCTGAGTCTGAAGACTTAAGAGGTCCATCTATATAAGGGTCGCATTGGTCGCCCTGCTCATGATCATAATCTTCGTATTGACTACAATAACTCTCACAGTCATCCGTTTCGAAAGGATTAGCAGTCTGGCTTAACAAACTGTGTGATGATTCACCGATTTCCATATGTGTGAAGTCATGGGTAACAATGGGAAAGCTGCCGCTTGGTTGCACATCATTACCAATTGAATCCGTGCTAAGGTCGTCCGAGGGCAAAGTAGTAGACGTCGGAAATCTTTGCGGCCAACGTCTCAAGGTTGTTCAAGGTATCTTTAATCCCGGTTGAGAAATATACTGGTTGTAAGGTCCACGCAAGTTACTCTTCTTTAGCTTTTTTGCCGAAGAAGGATCCTCACCTTCCGCCACTCTGTCTACCATTTTTTTCTTTCAGTTGACCCTCCAGTCACGCTCCGCTGACATCTAGTACAGTCGGCTTATATACGGGATCTTATACTTTTCCTTATTTGGCCACATACGGGACACAGAGTTAGTTTTGGCAAGCAAGTAGTAACCCTGGCCTATCCAGGCCCTAACCAATCACAGAGCAGCATTGGGTCCCATGGGACTAATTAGCATAATTATGCGCATAATTAGCATAAATTAGCTCCAACCCTCATTTTTTAGCCCAATCAGAGAGCAGCATTGGGTCCCATGGGACTCTAACCCTAATTTGTTAAGCCCTAACCCTAATTGTACAATATTAATTAAAAACAATTAATTAAAAACAATGAAAAAAGACACCCCTAACCCCAACCCATAAACCCCATTCCCTAACCCTACTTCATGGGTGTCAAGCAAAGGGTGTCACGCAACCCTAAGCCCCAATCCTTGCCCAATGCTTGTCCGTTCTTGCCCATTTCTTACCCCTATTTGGTCACGGCGTCGGTTGAGCTGACCAATCACGGCGTGTCTGGCTCTTATAAATACTTTTGAACTAGCCTTAAAGCATCATTTCTCGACAATCCTATCGTGAAAAGACTACACCAAAAAAAAAGGTGATTGAAGATGGCCTCTTACCCCACCATTATCACTACTACTAATAGAGGAATGAACTCCACCGTTGTCTCTTTGGCTATACTGCAAGGATTACCGTTCCACTGTTACACCACTACAGATCAGAAGTTGGCTGACACCATTACTGCTATAAAACAGGATTTGGATAAGGCCTCCGATCTGCGTTTATGGAAAATAAGCCACAGCAACAATTGTTCAGAGATTGTTAGCACTTCCTATGAAGATGATGTGACCGATGTCCTGTTATCCAACAGAAAGTCTCAAGAATAATTTTGCAGTGGCAGATAGTTTGGATAGGGAAGCGTTTAGAGCTTGTTATGCAGGGGATTCAATCTTCATCCATTTCCCTTATCAAGAGAGGATAGCAATCATGTGGGACTATACAGCTATTAACCATGCAGATATATTGATTGTTTTCTCAAAGACATTTTCCATGGCACCTCACGATGAACCCATTGTTCCAGGAAGATTAGGACGGAGCGTCAATCTGGCCAAAGAAACGAAGAAACCAATCTACTTATATGACATGACCACGAATACCTGGCACACCTACCGTTACGCTAACGAACAGTTCACAGAGTGTGGTATGCCAAGTTTAGTGAGGACCACTACTTTGCTGGGACCACAAGATTTCCCTCTTGATAGTGTTGGAAAGAAAGTGTTACTAAACCTTTTCTCAATGTGTGAAAAAAAGTTGTAGAATGGTGTGAATTGAAATAAAAAACAAGACACCAGATGTGAAGCAACACCGTCTTTTACAGTTTTAACTTGACCTTGGCTTTCATGATGTTTTTGACAATGGATTCTGTCTTGTTCTTCTTCTTGAAAGCATCAATGCCCTTGATCATCTTCCGATCAGCTTGCCACTTGTCCCGCAGGTTCTTGGCTTGGGAATAGTCAATGTCATGCTGTTTGGCCAGTCTGTCGAGTCTGTTTATCCCCTTGTCACCTCGGGCCAATCTTTTTTCGAGATGCGTGCCAGGTCCCATGAATTGATAACCGGGCCAGTGAAATTCCACACCAGTCTTGCCCAGTAGTTTTTGCACGTCAAATCCACTCCCTCTCTGTTTCTTGAGGCGCTGTCTCTTCCTTCTCCTTCTAGCGGGATCACCTCTCTTCCGCCGGGTTCTGCCATGCTTTGACTTGACTCTCGGCATGGTTCGTTCAACTGTAATCCAACCACTTCTTGACCTTATCTTTTATTTGCTCTTTCATTTCTTGCTTTCTTTTTTGCATTATTTGTTTCCTGCACACGTCCAGATCGCTCTCCAAGGGCTTGACACCGGCTCGACTGGTGCTCGGCAGTGAACCGATCCCTGACAGAGGTGTGGGTGGGAGTTTTCCGACTTTCTTGGCTTTGCGTGTGGAGGGTGTGATCTTGGGTGTTAGTTTCATTCGCGGACGTTTGGCCTTGGCTTTGGGCATGACAGGGGTGAGGGGTGACTTCTTCTGCAAGCTTTTGACAGTAGTTATAGTGGTCGGTATACCACTCAAAGGATGTCGCCTAATTAGCATAACCCCTAACCAATCAGAGAGCAGCATGGAGGTCACGTGGGTCCCATGAGATTAATTAGTATGCGCATAATTAGCATAAATTATCGCCAACCCTAAGAAAACTCTCCTACCCCTATTTTTCCCCTTACCCCAGCCCTACCCCTAATTTTTACCCCTCATTTTCCCCCCATAGCCCTAAACCCTATCCTCATTTTTTTTACCCCCTACCCTAACCCTATTTTTTACCCCACCCTTCATTTTCAGCCCTACCCCAACCAAGAAAAAAGACACCACAACAGATTTCAAACCAACACTCCGATTTTTAATGACTATAACCTATAGATACACAACTCTGACAGAAAACCTACACAACTAATGAAAGCTAATCCCTATTTACAACTTTCAATTTCAACCCTAAACCATGAGAAGAGAAAAAACTATTTTACAGCCATCCAGGCTACGAAAAAAACTATTTTACAGCCATCCAGGCTAAGAGAAAAAAACTGTTACACCCATCCAGTCAATGAGAAAAAACGGATAACTAGTGGCAACGTGAAAAAAAAGTTCAAAGTTCACACAACAATTCTGCCATGGCTTCGTCCTCAGTATCCAGCTCATCGTCTGTAATACGATGAAACCCGTATGGCAGGCTGACTTTGCTCAGGGGATCAATGACACGTTTATCGAATACTAGCCCATACCGCTTCACCCTCTCAGTCAGTCTGATGCGCTTGTTAATGTTGTCACGGTGGAAGTGGTTGGGTATGGACACCAAGAGGTTGCGCCGCTCTTCCAGGGGTGCTTCCAGCTCGCTGAGGATGTTGTTTTTCATGCTTTGATAATTTAGCACTGCGCTCCCACGTACGTTTAGCGTAAACCCACGTACTTTGCATTCGGTTTTCCCTGAAGAGGTCGGGTATCCGTAATTTTTTGCACCCCCGACACGAATTTGGTGATTGTGTCACCGTCCAGCTCATCCGTCATATCCCCCAAGTAGTCGCCAAGAGGAATAGATGGTTGACCCTCACGCCATCGGTAGATCACCGAATCTGTCTCATAATACAGCACTTGCTCTTGGAGCTGGTCAAGGTAGGAATACAATTTCAATCGTGCCCAGCAGGTGGTAAAGGCAGCCACAAAGATATTGGTTTTCTGACTAGGCTGGGCGTCCGTCAATACGCATGTACACAGCTTCGAGGATGTCGTCGGTGCATACACGGAGGGTAGAGATCTGACATGGAGAATCGTTCAAGAGGTCGAACAACACGTGTGGGCGGGCAATAGTGACAGTGGTGGGCTTGTTTTGTTTCTCGCCAAACTTGCCCCAAAAACTGTTCAACATGAGCTTGGCGAGTGCTTTGAGGCCTGGATTCTTCTTGATTTTGTCGTACTCAAGATGAATGCCCTCCCGCTCGTGGTAGTTCCTGATATATTGCTGCTTTTTCTCCTCGGTATTACACCAGCGCGGCCAACCCGACGCCTCCTGCTTGATTTTCAACCAGGTGTTCACGTAGGCAGCAAACAGACCGGTCACGCGCTGCTCTGGGGGAAAATGCCAGACTTCGTGGATTTTGGTGATGCGATACCCCTTTTGGACCGTTACAGCAATCTCTGGCGTGCACCAGGTACCACAGATTCCACGTACGCTTTCAGTGTGGGGGCAGTGTGAAGAGCGTTCCAACATAGGTTTGGCTTGTCCCTCTGTCACGCACCGACTGCAGAGAGGAAAGGTCAACTTGCCACCACTACGTACAGGGAGAACGGGATGGTGGAGTCCAGGGGGCGGTAGCAAATCCACCAAGGCCATCCCAAAGTACTGGCTGATGTCTGTATGGCCAGGGTCGGTGATGATGGTGGGATGGCCCACGGGATAGCAGGCTGTTTTGTTGACCCACGGGTACAATGACGTTACATCCACGCAGCAGATTTCTTCCCCTTGGGCTGTATCGGCCTGAGCGTGTAAAGCCATTGCCCCGGTCCATCCACCAAAGAAGGCATCGCAGGGTTGAAGAGGGGGTGCCAGGTCAAAGGTTGAGACGAAGAGGGCTTCAGGGGAGTTCTTGTTTCACAGCATCGTCCCATTGACATTCCCATATCTCGACTACGCGGTAACCTGTTTGTCGTAACATGGCAGTTTTGTGCAGGGTGGCCCGGTACACCTCTTCTAGAGTTCGGTTTCCTTGGGTGGGTCGTGTAACGTGGCGTTCGTAGGGGTGGCAGGTGGGGCAAGCATGCCAGTAACAGCCATGGAATTCATAGATTGTTTGAGTAGAGGGGTCAAAACCATCTACAAAGTAAGTACTGGCAGGTGTGGTAATCTGCTGTTCTCCTCCGTTACGGACATGACGAATCGGGTCGGCAACATCATCATCGCTGCGTAGTTGATGATTTAAAAAGTACAACCACTGCAAGGCCTTGAGCGATTGGTTGACGTTAGCACCTCTCCAACCTCGTAGTGGTTCCACAGCAATGGTGTCGGGTTGAAGATGATGCCGCCGCCAGTATTCATTACAGGCGGAAGCAATGCTCACACACTTCTCAAGAGGTTTAAAACCGGCTCTGGCTTTGAACTCGGTAATGAAGGCATCGCAGCCGGCTTGGAGTAGTTCAACATCCGAACGACAGTAGTCGATCATCTCCTGGCGGAGGTTGAAGGGTGCGTTACGGGCCGATTCATGGGCATACCATTCCTCCAGTTCTTTACGTTTGCCCTCACTCATGCTCTCAGGGTCATAGTAGTGGAGGTCTGGCAGACGGCCTTCGTAGGATTGATTGTCCAGAGTATTGAAAACATGGGGAAAAAAGCCTTTTTTCAGTTCGGTGAGACCAAAAGTAGCAGGAAAAGAAGCCAGAGGCATAGGCAAGAAGCACAAGGAATCCTTGAAGGTGAGGGCACCGCTTTGGAAAGAAAGAACCTTGGCGCCCACCGTCAATTGAGTTTGAATGGTGCGTTGTTGTGCGTACAACGTATTCAGAATGAACATTCCGTCAAACCCTTTCAAGTTATGAAAAACGACGATGACAGGGCGATCTTCTTCATAGTCTGGGATCTGTGTCATGTCATCAAGGGCATGCAAAAAGCGAAGGCAGCAGTCGTCTCCATAAAGGTCGCAGATTCGGTAGTCATCATCAGCCTTGTAACAGAGAAGGATGGGTTGGAAGGTCCAATCGGGAAGTTGAAGATCCTCGATGTCCGCGTACACCAGGAGGGGTGCAGGTGGGGGAACCTTCTTGTTTTGGGTTCAGCCTGTCGTCGCGCTGCTCTCCATTCAGCCATGGTCTCAAAGGATGTATCCTCCTCAGGGTTGATGGGTTGTATGTAACATTTATGGTCGCTGATTTTGACCATTTCACTGCAGCAGGGACATTGAGCAAAGCCACACCGATGTGGTTTACGCTTGTTGACTGTATATTTGGCTTTACAGCTCAGACAGGTTTTGATTTTTTGGCAACTACCAATGGAGGTGTGTTGGCGTAAACAGTCAGCACCATAGAAGAGACAATGGCAGAGAGGGCATTCTTCGTGAGGTCATTGTCCCCGTTGGTAATCTGGGCAGTCTGCTCGCTGGCAACCTTGGCACACCCGACCTTCACAGGGATGGTGCTCGGCGTCTTCCACATTATACCCTTTCTCACACAGGGTGCAATAATAGCTGCAGTTGACAAAACCGGGAAAGGAAGTGCAGCCATCGTAGTGGTGATCTGATTTTAGCAGACGGATCTGGTGCGGTGCCTCTGGACCTTTAAAGATTAGCATAAAGGGTTTGGCCCTGCACATGACCAAGAGCTGGTAGTGGGGACCCAAAGCCTCTTGGAACTGTTGGAGTTCCTCATACCCACAGCATCCAGAAGGTACACCGGCTTGTCTATGCAGGGTGTCGGCCAGGATGCCTTGCAGCAGTCGACCGTTGCGTAAATTGTTCCAATCACTCGCTTCTGCATCACCCTCACCGCGGTGACAGTGTGCCTGCATGGTCACAATGGCGCGGGCACAACACAGCTCGTCATCATTACGGATAGGTATAATACACCGCTTCCGCTTATTGACCTCGTTGAGGCATTTGTTGCCCGGATTTGTTCTTTTTCCCCGCCCACCGCATTGAGGCATTCTGACCAGGTTGAAGGTGGCCTGTAACCCCTCCTGGATGTTTAAAGCTTCATTGGAGTTCAGTTTGGCTGCCAACTGATGAAGCAGTTCCTCCAACCATGATGAGCGCTGAACAATTTCCTCCACCCGGAAATTGATCGACTGGTAGGCATGGATGAAACCAGGGGCTTGCAGCGTGAAATTCACTCGGTCCTCTCCATGGGCATCGAGACTCTCCAGCTCGGTCTGGATGGCACGTAAAAAGGCGTCCATTAAGGCTCTTCCCAGGTTGTCCTCGGGGACGGGTGGGCGAAGCTGTCGGATGACGGCGATGAATTGCTGACCTATGATCACATTTCTCCAACGTCGTCTCGCTCCTATGGGATTGAACTGAATGGCGAAGAGCGGTCCATCGGCCAGTCGTGCACTTTCGTAAAAGTCCATGACCTCATTCAGTTCGTAATCGCTCTCTGTGAGATCGAGGGGTTGACTTGCAACACGTTTGGTCATTGTCTAACAACATAAGACATGACCCCATTACACAACAGAAATCCGATGGAAACCTGACAGAAACCCGAATGAAACCCGATGGAAATCCGACAGAAACCCGATGGAAAACCGACAGTTTTGAACAATGCCAATCAGCCCACGCGAAACGTTCGTCTTTGTCGTAAAAAACCTCGTCCCACGAAGGGACGAGTTGACTCCACGAGGTGCAAGTATATGATGACAGAGCGTTCGTACATATCACCCGCCAAGCAATCTCGCGTGTGGCTAAAACCACATGAACTTCCCCTTGCGGGATCGCGTGGGTTTGCTAACTTTATTTTTTCCTACACGAGCGAGCGAGCAACTAGTTTTCCAGCAATTCAAACAAAAGACACGATGTATGCCTGATTGATTCTATTGTGGTCTTTCCGAGAAATCCAACAAAAGAGACGACCTATGCCTGAATGATTCTATTGTGTTGTTTCCGAGAATTTCTTTAGTCCCAACCACGATTGTTCATGCAAATTTCGACTCAACTGACTCAGCAAATTCAATTCAACATCATTCAATTCAACAGCGAAAACGCCATTGCATATATACAACTCAACATCATTCAATTCAACAGCGAAAACGCCATTGCATACATACAACTCAACATCATTCAATTCAACATCATTCAAAGTCAACAGTGAGAACGCCATTGCAAACAAACAATCAAAATCAACTCAAATCGAGTCGATTCAACATCATTCGCTCAACTCAACGAGTGAACGTTTGTAGCAAACAGGCTCATACTCACCAACGATGTTATGCCTCCTGGACGTAGAATTCACACAGTCAATCGTGGATCGATAAAAAATTTAACTACACAGAACACGCAGTAAAATCGCAGTTCAATTTCCTGACACGGTAAATTACAGTGCTCTCTTTGAATCACGCAGCTCCTGTAGTGCTCTGCTCGATGGTTTCGCGAAGACTGACTAACCTGAGCGTTACCGCGTGGTTTACCTGACGCTCAAAGCAACGCCATGACATAATAAGGGCAAGAAATGCTACGATTGGTCAGCTTTGATGACATCAACCACTCCAAATAGGGTCAAGAAATGCTGTGATTGGTCAGCTCATCCGATGCTATGACCAAATATAGTCACAAAACGCTCTGATTGGTCAAGTCAATCGAGCGATGAAACCGACGCTTTTTTAAAAAATCAGCAATCCTATCATCAGTCCATCCACATTCGATTCAAAGTTCTACAAGATGACTTCAACTCCATGTATCATGTATCTGTGTGTGAGAAAACGATGGCGAGATGGTTACCGAAGATTACGGAACGATAAACCCACAACCTACACTTGCTGTGGAGTGAAGATACATAAGTGTATGTTTGACTACGCGATAAGAATCCCGATGTCACAACCCGTAACGTGTCCGCACTGTCGCAGAGTCATAGCCACGGCTGCAAAGTGAGCGTGGAAGGCTGAGTGGATTTTATCCTGACGAACGCACCGACCCTGGACGAGAAGAAGAAAAAAACGGTAGTTTTCACTGCCACCAAATCTCATGAAAGCTCATAACCAATTATACACAATTCCCCATTACATTTATTTGACATCGCACTCTCTTTTACTTAGTGTTTTACCTAATTCTCCATATCCCTACAGCTAATTCAATTCTAAGTCGCGCGCGCGAGTGAGCACTCAATTCTAGGAATTTGAACAAAAGACACGAGGTATGCCTGGGTGATTCTATTGTGGTCTTTCCAGGAATTCAAACAAAAGACACGACCTATGCCTGGATGATTCTATTGTGTTGTTTCCGAGAATGTCAGAACTAGTCTCAACATGCGATGCAAATTCAACTCAAACCAGGTTGCATAATTACCAACCAACCCTCCACTTTTTTACCAAATAAGGTTACAAAACGTGGCAATTGGTCAGCTTCAACCCATGGTTAATCGAGCGAGGAAACTGACGCTAAGTTTGGTTATAAAAAAGTGCAGCATGATAGCGTTCTTTGCAGTGGTTTTGAGGACAGATAGCGAGAGCGAGACAGAGACAGGAAAATAATGGCCCAGAAACGCGTTTATGAAGAAGTTGCGGTGGAATCTTTCAAGCGGGTAGAGGAGAAGATGAGCGATCAACAGCCTTCCGGTTTATCGACCTTCATAATCTACCCTTCGGTCATTGGCTTCCCCTCGAGGTGCAAGATAAAATCATGGAGCGAAAATATTGGTTGGAGTGGAAGGAGCGCATCAATAAGGTAAATTTTTTTGCACGTTTTGGTGTCTATGAGCGAATGTGAGAGAGAGTTTATTGAATAGGTTCTCAACAGTAAGGGGTGACCATGTGTGTGTGTGTGTTTTTTATTTGAAGATCAATGACCTTTGGGGAAAACGATTGGAAAAGTGTGACCCCCTTGCAATATTTAAAGCAACCAGGCATTGTGATGTGTGTTACGATTGGCATGGTGTGCGCTGTGGCAGAAGAGAAGGGACGAGTCGTGTGATTGCGTTCGTGGCTAGATCAAGTCCAACAACCCTTGGAACTCACTATCCGGAATGTATTCCTCATTTGCCAGCCGTCCGTGAAACTCCGCGAGGAGTTCTGCCCGTGGTGTACGCGCCTAGCACAGTGTTTTTCCTTCGACGGAATGAGAATGGCGTTTCAATTGCACCAACAACCCAACAATAAGCCGTTACTTAGACAACTCTATTTAGACATGCAGATCACTTTACTGCGATATTTTCAGCCTCACTATTATAAAGTTGAGAAATTACGTAGTGTTGGAGAGTTACCCTGCCCCACGGGGCAAATGCGTAGGGATTACGAGAACGTACTTCATCTTTCCATAAAGTTAGAACGAATGAAAACAGGCCTGTATTGGGAATGGATGGATTTTGTGGATCAGCATTGGGGGGAAGATGCTCTGTTTGAGGCTTGTCCGCTCATAGAAAAAAAGTGTGACTTTTAACAAATGTTGTAAATAATGTTTTGGATAAATTTTTGATAATGTTGTAAATATTTTCTATTTTTTGATAAATTTTCTATTTTTGATAATGTTGTAATGATAATGTTAATCTGTGAATAAAAATCGGAGTGTTGGTTTTAATTCAAGTCTCTTTTTTTCCATAGTTGAATGCACCGTGGGAGGGACTTTTCGAAAAGATTCCCTGGACCTGTAGATCCGTCTATCCCATGTCCTTCGGGGAGGTACGGAATATCCGAGGTGTCAGCATGTGTCCATCAACGGTATTAGTGAGAACTGTCTGCGAACGAGGCAGTCGTCATATGCGGATTAATTGGTTAAACACTCGATTGGGTGCGATTGGGCGTGTTCCTGGTGCTCCCTCAGAGATGATGGCATGTCCTTAACCGCTCACGTCAAGGCCCTCCCGTATTACAAAAAACGTGACGTCCCTGAGCAATTTTGCGGGACATTTTCAACGAAATACAACTAGTGATCATTCAATGCCATTATCCGTTTAAAAAAGGCAGAGTGGGCGTGGCACCTACCCCTTCGGATCGTTTACCGCCGGATGTGAAAACGGTTAGTGACATTTTTTGGAACAGATTAGAAGGTTTGGACGCATTAGAAGAATATTTTTAACTCTGTTCTGTAGGTGGTTGATGTACGGAAACTGGGGGTGAGGGAGGAACAACGGGGTCTGAATGAGTGGTTCAGGGAAGTGCAAGTACACGTGGCAGAGCGACTGGACGCTGACGGATTGGTCCCATGGCTGATGCTATTGTGAAAAGAGACATTTTTTGTGTGTGTGTAATTCTATTTTTATTGTGAACATTAAAAAGTTTACAGTGTACGTTCTGGCATTCATCGATTTATATACCACTTCATAAACAGGCGTGTTTCAGCCATGCCGCAATGATGAGAACCTCTGTGACAACCACAGTTATGTTGCGGTTTACTGTTTCTCAACATGTCGTATTTGGGACACCCCAGGGTTTCCAAGTTTATGTGGGGAATGTTTAGTTTGTCCAATAAGTCTTTTTCCAAATGACCTCCTTTGTAAGCCACAAAGGGTCTGTTTGACGTAGCATACAGTTCGTATAATAATTCAACGTCTTGTTCCAATTCTCCTTGTTCATGCAAATCAAAGTAACGATGCTCTTGAGGACTTGGGCGAAAGGTCAGGCCATGCACTCTGTTTCTTACATAGTTCACGGTGGTTTTCTCCTTCGGTGAAAGGTCCTCATAGTACAAATCATGAGTATAATGAAAACATTTAGAGCGTTGCCCATTGCTCCACCCCAATTCGCGCACGATAAACTTTGTCTCAATGTGAAAACCCTCCAGATCAATGCACAGACACACCCCCCTGAAATCAATGAAAAAAAATGAAAGTCAGAGTCCAAAGAGAGTGTTCAGGACTTGGACGATGAGGTGATTGGGTTCGCGGGATACTCGCAATGGCCACGTGTTTACTTTCCAGGGTGGGTGGGGGTATGTCGAAAATGGTACGACAGGGAACAAACGCCCCTCGTTGCCAATAAAACCAGTTGTCACTCACACCGTCAAAAAAGTAAAAAGGTTTGTTGAGTCAAATAGCCATAGCCACTACCCAGGCCGAACCTCCCACTACACCTTCCTTGTTGTCAAAGAAACTCAGCACTAGCACCAGGGTAGTATCCTTAACCACGTGGTAATTGTGCGTGAGGTACTGTAGGGTGATGGGGGACGAAAAGGATCTGTTGAGGTCCAAAGCAGCTTGCTTCAATATCTCGCGGCCTTCGGTCATTTGTGTCGGGGAGAGTGGGGGTAGGTACTTGGCTCTTGGGTGACAGGGTGGGATAAGCACTCGGCACGAGCGATGTTTAACCAGACAACAGCGTTCTACGTACACGTCCACACCTTGAGCACCTCCCGTAGTGATGATTTGTCTAGCCATGGAGCGAAGTCAGTTAGTCTGTAGAAGAAGAAGAAGAGAAGAAAGGATGAGTGGGGTACCAACGCCACATGGTCTCGGGTTGTTCGTCATCATAGTTCAGTGTAGGTGGGGAGGGGACATGTTCGTCAGACACGTGCTCTTCCAGAATCCAGCGAATAGCGCGACAATCGCTACAAATGCTAGGGCGCCAGTCTAACCCCTCTCCGCGACCGTAAGCTTCATCTTTCTCCAGGATGCAATAATTGCACAACAGTTTCTCCAACAATTCATCACACCGTCTCTGCCACAGTACGCGTTGACGATTGACTTCTTCCAGGGTAGGAAGGGAATCGTTCAAGGTATTGGCTAATTTCACGCTCAAGATGCGCGCGCAATGATCATGCCACACGTTGCCTGCTCCGTAGGAGTGGTCGTTACACGTGTCGTGGATGTCTCTTACATGCCACACGTTAGCCGTACCGATGGGTTTATTGACAAACGAGCATAGCGGGTATTCTTCCAAGGGTGGTAGGTCCTGTTCTTTCCACTCGTCCAATAACTCGGGGTCTGCGCAAATGGCAATGCTCTGACGTGTCTGAGTCTGCCTGCCTTGCCACTGACGTTTTAGCAGTGGTAGGACTTGAGATGGAGGGTGACGGTTTTTCACGCATTTGGGTGCAAAACAGAGTCCGTGCGAGCGTCTGTCTTGGGAGATGAGAGCTTCGTCACTGACCTCGACGTCCGTTGTGGTGGTAGTGGGTAGAAATCGGTGAAGAATGATGGGTCTTCCTTCGGGGTCTGCAATACCCATCTCTCGGACGCTATACCCACTTTTCAAATGAAACCCATGTATCACAACGACGTCACAAAACGCTCTGATTGGTCAGCTCATCCGACGCTATGACCAAATATAGTCACAAAACGCTCTGATTGGTCAAGTCAATCGAGCGATGAAACCGACGCTTTTTTAAAAAATCAGCAATCCTATCATCAGTCCATCCACGTTCGATTCAAAGTACTACAAGATGACTTCAACTCCATGTATCATTTGTCTGTGTGTGAGAAAACGATGGCGAGATGGTTACCGAAGATTACGGAACGATAAACCCACAACCTACACTTGCTGTGGAGTGAAGATACATAAGAAGTGTATGTTTGACTACGCGATAAGAATCCCGATGTCACAACCCGTAACGTGTCCGCACTGTCGCAGAGTCATAGCCACGGCTGCAAAGTGAGCGTGGAAGGCTGAGTGGATTTTATCCTGAAGAACGCACCGACCCTGGACGAGAAGAAGAAAAAAACGGTAGTTTTCACTGCCACCAAATCTCATGAAAGCTCATAACCAATTATACACAATTCCCCGTTACATTTCTTTGACATCGCACTCTCTTTTACTTAGTGTTTTACCTAATTCTCCATATCCCTACAGCTAATTCAATTCTAAGTCGCACGCGCGAGTGAGCACTCAATTCTAGGAATTTGAACAAAAGACACGAGGTATGCCTGGGTGATTCTATTGTGGTCTTTCCAGGAATTCAAACAAAAGACACGACCTATGCCTGGATGATTCTATTGTGTTCAACTCAAATTCAACTCAAACCAGGTTGCATAATTACCAACCAACCCTCCACTTTTTTACCAAATAAGGTTACAAAACGTGGCGATTGGTCAGCTTCAACCCATGGTTAATCGAGCGAGGAAACTGACGCTAAGTTTGGTTATAAAAAAGTGCAGCATGATAGCGTTCTTTGCAGTGGTTTTGAAGAGAGATAGCGAGAGCGAGACAGAGACAGGAAAATAATGGCCCAGAAACGCGTTTATGAAGAAGTTGCAGTGGAATCTTTCAAGCGGTGTAGAGGAGAAGATGAGCGATCAACAGCCTTCCGGTTTATCGACCTTCATAATCTACCCTTCGGTCATTGGCTTCCCCTCAAGGTTCAAGATAAAATCATGGAGCGAAAATATTGGTTGGAGTGGAAGGAGCGCATCAACAAGGTAAATTTTTTTTGCACGTTTTGGTGTCTATGAGCGAATGTGTGAGAGAGTTTATTGAATAGGTTCTCGACAGTAAGGGGTGACCATGTGTGTGTGTGTGTGTTTTTTATTTGAAGATCAATGACCTTTGGGGAAAACGATTGGAAAAGTGTGTGACCCCCTTGCAATATTTAAAGCAACCAGGCATTGTGATGTGTGTTACGATTGGCATGGTGTGCGCTGTGGCAGAAGAGAAGGGACGAGTCGTGCGATTGCGTTCGTGGCTAGATCAAGTCCAACCACCCTTGGAACTCACTATCCGGAATGTATTCCTCATTTGCCAGCCGTCCGTGAAACTCCGCGAGGAGTTCTGCCCGTGGTGTACGCGCCTAACACAGTGTTTTTCCTTCGACGGAATGAGAATGGCGTTTCAATTGCACCAACAACCCAACAATAAGCCGTTACTTAGACAACTCTATTTAGACATGCAGATCACTTTACTGCGATATTTTCAGCCTCACTATTATAAAGTTGAGAAATTACGTAGTGTTGGAGAGTTACCCTGCCCCACGGGGCAAATGCGTAGGGATTACGAGAACGTACTTCATCTTTCCATAAAGTTAGAACGAATGAAAACAGGCCTGTATTGGGAATGGATGGATTTTGTGGATCAGCATTGGGGGGAAGATGCTCTGTTTGAGGCTTGTCCGCTCATAGAAAAAAAGTTTGACTTTTAACAAATGTTGTAAATAATGTTTTGGATAAATTTTTGATAATGTTGTAAATATTTTCTATTTTTTGATAAATTTTCTATTTTTGATAATGTTGTAATGATAATGTTAATCTGTGAATAAAAATCGGAGTGTTGGTTTTAATTCAAGTCTCTTTTTTTCCATAGTTGAATGCACCGTGGGAGGGACTTTTCGAAAAGATTCCCTGGACCTGTAGAGCTTGTACGGAGGAGTCTTGGAGGAAAAATGGAAAAGAGCGTATTGATACAGTCATTCTTGAAAGCATCTTGAGTAAGTATAATGAATACTTAACAATACTTGTTACAATGATAACATATTTTCACTGCATGAGCCAGTCTTTGAAAGGGCAGCTTAATGCAGTCAATTGAGAATGAATTCTTAAAATTTTGACAATTTTTTTCTAATAGATTCAGACACTTTTGTAGCAGTTGTCAATAAGGTGGTTTTGAAGTGCAAGCATTAATATACACAGAAAGAGTGAGATGTCAATCAGTGATCAACATTTTACTGCTTTACGTATAATACTGTTTTATGCTTTTGTTGTCAATCAGCGTTTACAGCTGTCCACTAGCTTGTATAAAACACATTCACTACATCACTAAGTTAGTACACGTGCTGTGATTGATACTGTTGCATGATATATCACCAAATTTCCTTAATGTTGCTGTAGACCTTCGAGGAACAAATTTTGTAAAAAAAAAAAATTTCGTTCATTGCAAAGCTCAAACATTGATTTCAAATTTGGTGAAAAAAATTATTTTGAAATTGTTAAATGATTGCAAAATATCAACAGCGTTGAGAGCTAATTTGATGACATACATTGTATGACACACATTTAAAAACTTTAGGGTTAAAAAACTCGGGTTTTATTTTTGTTGGATTACCTTGTTCCGTCGAATTAATGGGGTATGAAGATTAAACAGATTTTCACACAAATTTGGCCAAAATGTTCCTTGTGTTAGTGCTCCAAAGATTGTGAGGCTTATTTGATACATGTATTTCAGATTCTCCTGCTTTTTTGCCCTCTTACGTGACGAGGATCGGCAAATACTCTATTCGCTAATTTCAAAATAGATTTTCTCAGCAATCAATAAGAATATCAAAAAAGTTTCACACACTTTTGTGGTTCGTCACCCGCTGATTGACATGGAGTGGTGTGTTTGGCTGTACATGATGACACGGAAGCAGGTAATGCAGTTTAGCAAACATCGTCTGTTTTGCATATAAGGGGTTGTGTGCGCTTACCATTACACCAAATCTTTAAAGTAATCATTTCTCCAGATTGTAGATTTTATAAGCTTTACAGTGATATATATTTTGCCAAGGTTTTATCGCTAGCGATGCACGTAAAAACGATTTTCCGGAAGACACTCCTGAAGGTTTACAATAACCTTAAGTTATACAGAAAGTAAAAATTTAAAACTTTCTTTTAGGTACTCTAAATTGTGTACTAAGGCATGCTTACGACTTAAAAATGATTTCAGACTGACTCGTTTTGCTTTCGACTTGCTTCAAAAATTTGAAGCGGTTCCTCATGAATGGAAATCATTCCCAAACCCGTCAGACACACAATAGAGATGTAATAAATGTCTTACTAACTTCGTCTTTTTGGTCCGCACTGTTACAGATCCTCGTTTTTTCCCCGCGATTATGGCCGGCGTGCTTGGCGCTCGGGCCATAAATCAAATGGGAAAACACTTGGTCAGTAACTTACGGTACGGACCTCAAACTCGGTTAGTAAGAGGTATGTATAGATGAAAAGCCTTTGATAGTTTCCCTAAAATAGCTTATTGCTAACATATGACTATGAAATAAAAGTATAGAGAACTAAAGTACAGATGTTTTTGAGATGGCAGTAGTAACCACAATGAGTTTCCCTTTTTTTCAGTGGTGCTTGTTACAAACTTTTCTCTTCTGTAGCATTTATGCTTATTGGTTCAGGTATACTAAGAGCAGTTGCCTTAATTCTGATCACCTTTCCCATCTCAAAAATGTCTTTGCTTGCTGTGTAATATTGAAAATGGCATGGGATCAACAACAACAAGAGGTAGTGATCGACTTACAAGAAGTTAAAAGAATAAGTTCAAGTAATCTGTAAAAGTGGTTCCCCAAAGAAATGAATAACAGAGATCATATTTGGCTGTGTTCTTGAGATAATAGCTTCTCTAAGTCTTTCCTATTCTCATTGTTTTGTAGGTTACACAAGAAAGAAGTTCCCAGACATCTGACAGTGTGGTCAAAATAGCATTGAGGGACAAAATAACTTGTCTTGAAGCTAAGTCAAAAAAAAGGACAGTCCCAAGTTGTTGATTAATAAAAAATGTGCAAAAAAGGCTTTTTAAAACACCTGTTTAAAATCTGTCTTAAATACAGTAATGGAATTGTCAATTACAGAAGTTTTAATCATTGCAGTATATATTGTTATTGCTCAAAAAAAGATTTTAAGTTTAAAGAAATGTGGCCAATACTGCAGACTGTTACTATGCACCATTATATATTTCTAAACAGATTATGTTAATACTTACCAGTATTTTTATCAAATTCAGTGAGTTCCAGTTACCTTGAATGAGCAGAGGTGCTGTTTTATGTTTTGAAAACCTCTTTTTTAGTCAGGTTTGTATTGCATAACTCTCGTTTATATGATAAATGTTACATGTACATTGATTAAATCTCTGTTTCAGTTATTTTTACATGTATGCATTAAGTATACTTTGAGTATACTTCCTTTTAAGTATACTTCAAGTATACTTCCTTTAAAATATACTCTAAGTATACTTTTTAGGTGACCAAAAGTTATGCACTTTAAGTATACTTCTGTAAGTATACTTAAAGTATACTTCAAGTACGAAAAAAGTATACTTTTTAAAGCAGTTATCACCTCTTTAAAGTATACTTTAAATGTACTGAATTTCTACAAGAGGTAAGATAAACATTAATGCTAAGCGCTTTTGGTTTCCACTTTAGTGCCACAGTGTATGTTTTAAATTACATTTTAGCGTCAAGTTGTACCAGTAGCTTGTTTTGCCACTATAGTTTGGATACATGTAGTTTGGCAAGGGCTTTACACTACACTGTATGTCTTAAATTACTGTACACCCACTTTAAAAGAATGAATAATGCTGTGAAATACATGTATATTTGTTTATTTGTCCATACCCTACGATCATCAGTTAGGTGAACTATCTAATATTTACTGATTTCAAATTGAAAAGTTTCTTCCTTTTTGTAACGAGTAGGGTTACATGAAGTACTAGTCTAGTTCCCGCCTTGCGCGTCACGTGACCAAGCTCGCCGGGAGCCATCTTGTAGGTTTGTTGTTGCTGCTCCAGTGCAATAAATAAGTTGTGTTTTGCGGACTCTGTTGTCTATCCGCCTGCCGTTACATGGTGTCAGAAGTTTCCCGAATCCACACGTTACGAAAAGTGAATGATTTGTGGCAGAAACTACCGAATTTATGAGTGAAAGCAGTGGTGAAGATAGCGAACAACTCCGGCTTCAAGTTTGATAACCATGGCGAATTTCCAAATACCTCCTCCTGACATACTCGAGCTAAACGATGGTTCGACAGCGTCCAATTGGCGAACGTGGGTCTCTGCTTGGAATAATTACAGGTTGGCTACGAAGCTAGATAAAGAGGAAGAAGCACGCCAAGTAGCAACACTTTTGGCCGTAATTGGAAAAGAAGCGAACAAGGTGTTTCGTACTTTCACATGGGCCTCGCCAGACGACGCGAAGAAAATCGCTGCGGTTGTAAGCAAGTTTGAAGAGTATTGCATTTACAGGGAAAACACTATTTACGAACGTTTTCTTTTCTTTACGCGGGATCAGCGGGAATCTGAAACTGTTGATCAATATTTGACGGAGCTTCGCCAAATTGCAGCAAATTGTGATTTCGAGTCAATCACACCTGATCAGCTTCTTCGGGATCGACTGGTGACAGGTACCAAAACTGCCAAGGTACGTGAAAATTTGCTCAAAGCAAAGAAATTGACCCTTGAGAAAGCTATAGATATCGCTCGTGCCGCCGAGAGTACGGCTGTTCAAATGAAAGTTATGTCTGCTGAGTCTGGATTGAGTGCTGTGAAAGAGAAAGAGAAAGAGCAGTCAGAAAATGTCCCATCTGTCAGCAGTGGCTGGATCAAGGACTGCAGATTCTGTGGTAGAAACCACGAAAGACGCAGCTGCCCTGCCTTTGGTCAGATTTGTGCGTATTGTAAAAAGAGGAATCATTTTGTTGCCAAGTGCCCATCAAAAGGCAAGGTGTCTTCTGTCCAAGAGCGATTCTATTTAAGTGCTGCAGGTGTTGGAAACGGAGGTCGTGAGATGGTTACCCTCACTGTATCAAAGGAGTCTAAGCCCCTTTCGGGTCATGATGTAAGCTTCTTGATGGACACGGGGGCTGAATGCAATCTTTTGCCTTTGGATGTGTACAAGAAGGTGACAAGCGATCTACACTTGAATTTCCTCAATGCACGCGGCAAGTCAGTCCTGGTTTTAGCTAATGGAGATGAGCAACCCATCGAGGGCAAAGCCACAGTGTATGTCTCCCGCAAAGGAAACGCACACAAAATTGAAGTCAATGTAGTCAGGGGCCATGGGTATGAGCCCATACTGTCTAAGCAGACAATGCTGGAAATGAACTTGATAAAGATTCTCGACAGTGACCGAGATCCACGCGTCAATGTACTGAAGTCCGACACAGAGCCATTGCTGGAAGAGTATGACGACGTATTTGAAGGCCTTGGAAAGTTGGTTGGACAGTACCACATTGTGACGGACGAGTCCATCAGACCTGTAGTGCATCCTCCGTGGCGTTTACCTGTTGCGATGACTGAGCGAGTTCAGCGGAAACTCGAAGAAATGGTAGCTGCTAACATAATCGAACAAGTCGACCATCCTACTGACTGGGTATCCAGTATGCTAGTGGTGACCAAGCCTTCCACCGAAGCTGAGGGGGAAACCAAGTTACGCATCTGTTTGGATCCCAGGGATCTGAATCTTGCCATAAAGCGTGAACACTTCCCGATGCCCACAATTGAAGAAATTGCAACTAGGCTGAATGGGGCAAAACTGTTCAGTGTTTTTGATGCCAGTAATGGTTTCTGGCAAGTGGAACTTGACGATGAGTCTAGTAGTTTAACAACATTTAACACCCCATTCGGGCGCTACCGTTGGAAGCGAATGCCATTCGGCATCAACAGTGCACCCGAAGTCTGGCAGCGGAAAATGCGAGAGCACATTGAGGGGCTTAAAGGAGTAGAAGTAATTGCAGATGATTTTGTGATTGTTGGATTTGGCAACACACCTGCTGAGTGGCAGACAGACCATGACCGAAATGTGCGTGCCTTCCTGGACCGTTGCCGTGAGAGAAACCTGAAGTTGAACAAGAAGAAAGCCCGATTGAGACAGCAAGAAGTTCCTTTCATCGGACACATTCTAACCCCTGAGGGACTGAAACCAGATCCACACAAGGTTGAGGCAATTGTGGGGATGCCAGACCCGACTGATGTTCAGTCCTTACGTAGGTTCCTGGGCATGGTGAACTACTTGGCAAAGTTCCTCCCACCTCTATCCGAAGAAACAGAAGTCTTGAGAAAACTCACTGAAAAGGATGCCGAGTGGTGTTGGCTGCAAAGTCATACTGATGCTGTGGCCCATGTCAAGGAAATGATTGTATCTGCTCCTGTACTTGCCTACTATGACGTGAATAAGCCAGTGGTCATTCAATGCGATGCTTCTCAAAGTGGACTTGGTGCAGCTCTGCTACAGGAGGAGCGCCCAGTGGCTTACAGCTCGCGTGTGATGACTCAAACTGAGCAAAACTATGCTCAGATTGAAAAAGAGCTACTCGCCATAGTTTATGCGTGTGAGAAATTTGATCAGTACATTTTTGGAAGGAGCAATGTAATTGTGCAGTCAGACCACAAGCCACTGGAAACCATATTCAAGAAGCCAATCCACAGTTCGCCAAAACGCCTCCAACGCATGCGTCTCCGCCTGCAGAACTATGACATCCAAGTGGAATACAAGAAAGGAGAGACCATGTTCTTGGCTGACACATTAAGTCGCGCATGCTTGGAAAATGAACTAGTGAGTCAGACCCAGGACAGTGACGTCCGTTCTATCAGAGAACGACTGTTTGCTTTTGAGTTAGAGCAGATTAAACATGGTGAAGATCTAAGTGTCTCCCCCACTCGTCTGGAAAAGCTGCGCGAGGAGACTGCTAAGGATGACGAATTACAGATCCTGTCTGATGTTATTCACGAGGGTTGGCCAGAGACCCTGTCAGAAGCTCACAAATATGACCACCGTCGGAGGCAAGTAATTGAGCTGTATTGGAACAGCCGTGATGAGCTGACCATAGAAGATGGATTGGTATACAATATACCATTTTCGTATACGATACCATGTAAAGAGCGTTCTGGCGTTGTAAAGAGCCTGCATGAATCACATATTGTTTCCGGGCGAGGGCTCACTTGGACCCCTCACATGTCCCACTTGTAAAATAAGTTGTTTCCGGGCGAGGGCTCACTTGGACTCCTCACATGTCCCACTTGTAAAATAAGTTGTTTCCGGGCGAGGGCTCACTTGGACCCCTCACATGTCCCACTTGTAAAATAAGTTAACTACTGTAAATAAAAAACGGAGTGTTGGTTTATATCCGTTGTCAGTTTTCCCTGGGATTAGGGTTAAAAAAACTTAGGGTTAAAATTAGGGTTAGCGAAAAAACTTAGGGTTAGAATTTACAAACGAGAAAAAACTATGGTTGGGTTATTATGCTAATGAGGGGCTAGAAAAAATGTCTGGAATGTTAGGAATGTCTGGAATGTTAGGGTTAAAAACAGCAGAAAAACTGGGTTGGTAATTTATGCTAATTATGCACATGATTATGATAAATAAGTCCATGGACCGAATACTGCTCTCTGATTGGCTAGGGTTTTTGATTGACAACCTAGACAATGGCGGCATCCTTTGAGTGCCATACCGCCGAGCAATACTACTGGCACGCCTTATACAGTTCAGTGTAACACATGAAATTTCTCTTTGTCTATCTAGTTTAACCCCTCTGAACTGGAGGGTGGCACGCCCATACAGTTCAGTGTAACATACATGTAATCTCTCTTTCTCTCTCTAGTTTAACCCCTCTGAACTGGCGGGTGGCACGCCTCATACAGTTCAGTGTAACATACATGAAATTTCTTTTTGTCTATCTAGTTTAACCCCTCTGAACTGGCGGGTGGCACGCCTCATACAGTTCAGTGTAACATACATGTAATCTCTCTTTCTCTCTATCTAGTGTAATTCCTCTGAACAGGCGGGTGGTACGCCTTATACAGTTCAGTGTAACATACATGTAATCTCTCTTTCTCTCTCTCTAGTTTAACCCCTCTGAACTGGCGGGTGGCACGCCTCATACAGTTCAGTGTAACATACATGAAATTTCTCTTTCTGTCTATCTAGTTTAACCCCTCTGAACTAGCGGGTGGCACGCCTGATACAGTTCAGTGTAACATACATGTAATCTCTCTTTCTCTCTATCTAGTGTAATTCCTCTGAACTGGAGGGTGGCACGCCTGATACAGTTCAGTGTAACATACATGTAATCTCTCTTTCTCTCTCTCTAGTTTAACCCCTCTGAACCGGCGGGTGGCACGCCTCATACAGTTCAGTGTAACATACATGAAATTTCTCTTCCTGTCTATCTAGTTTAACCCCTCTGAAGTAGCGGATGGCACGCCTCATACAGTTCAGTGTAATATACATGTAATCTCTCTTTCTCTCTCTCTCTAGTTTAACCCCTCTGAACCGGCGGGTGGCACGCTCATACAGTTCAGTGTAACATACATGAAATTTCTCTTTCTCTATCTAGTTTAACCCCTCTGAACTGGCAGGTGGCACGCCTCATACAGTTCAGTGTAATATACATGTAATCTCTCTTTCTCTCTATCTAGTGTAATTCCTCTGAACTGGCGGGTGGCACGCCTAATACAGTTCAGTGTAACATACATGTAATCTCTCTTTCTCTCCCTCTAGTTTAACTCCTCTGAACTGGCGGGTGGCACGCCTCAAACAGTTCAGTGTAACATACATGTAATCTTTCTCTCTATCTAGTGTAATTCCTCTGAACTGGCGGGTGTAACATTCATGTAATCTCTCTTTCACTCTCTCTAGTTTAACCCCTCTGAACTGGCGGGTGGCACGGCTCATACAGTTCAGTGTAACATACGTGTAATCTCTTTCTCTCTCTCTAGTTTAATCCCTCTGAACTGGCCGATGGCACGCCTCATACAGTTCAGTGTAACATCCATGTAATCTCTCTTTCTCTCCCTCTACTTTAACCCCTCCGAACTGGCGGGTGGCACGCCACATACAGTTCAGTGTAACATATATGAAATTTCTCTTTCTGTCTATCTAGTATAACCCCTCTGAACTGGCGGGTGGCACGCCTCATACAGTTCAGTGCAACATACATGTAATTTCTCTCTATCTAGTTTAACCCCTCTGAACTGGCGGGTGGCACCCCCATACGGTCCAGTGTAACATACATGTAATCTCTCTCTCTATATATATATATATAGTTTAATTCCTCTCTACTAGCGGGTGGAACGCTTTATCTTGTCAGTGTAGCAGGTGTGTAATCTGTCTTTCTCTCTGTCTAGTATCATGCCTCAGAACTAGCGGGTGGCACCCCTCGTACAGTTTAGTGTAACATAAAACATTAGTAACTCCAATTGTGAGTTATACCAGCAGCCGTTTGGAATGAAAATATAATTTTCCGGTGTTAATAAGAAACGATAAAGCTAAGGGACGTAAATTATACAAATTCTACGGCAATTGCAATAGAAAGGATACCTTTTTTCATGCCGTTAAATGTTCAGTGGCGATGAACTGGAAAGCTCGGCCCTGAAAAATTCACGGCCACTGACGTTTTTAGCGTTTTTCAGGTCGCTTTAGTACCAGCTCGTTTTTGGAAAGAAAACGTTAACATTTTGCAATATAATACACATCTTTTGAAGATATTGTGTGCACTTTATTTATCGACAGACACTTTGTGGTCCAGCATTTCTTCACTTTTTATAGACATTTTGTTGGGATTTTGTATTCTGCCGTTTTCATCCTGGTTTGTTTCCCTCTGTCTTTTACAGAGAAAATATGAACATTTTGCTGAGGTTTCATGTGGTACTCCTTGTATATTTTACGAACTTTACATCCACTTTTGATTAACATTGTGTGCTTTCTATTTGTGTACATTTTATTAACATTTCAGTTATTTTGGTTCGATTTTTACGAAGATTTTATGGACAAACTTTATCAAATCTCTGTAAATTTTGCTTACAATTTACACATAAAACATTGAGATTTCACAGACATTTAATGGGGTCTGGACCCGTAAAATTCGGTCGAATCTACAGACATTTTATAGGGTTCCTAACATCTCTGTAAGTGTGCACGTTTAAAGACATTGCAATTTACAAAGTAAATGTATACATTTTACAGAGATTTGACAAACTTTTTTGAAGTCTGTAAATGGTTCAAGTTTTCCAGTGGTTCCTTCTGTCTTCACAAGATTCCAAATTCATGGGAAATCGCTCTGGAGTTAGATTTAGGTAAAGGTCATCGATCCCCCTGTTTCTTCTCCTCTTTCGTATATGTGGAGGATAAGGCCTCAATGGATAAATAATGCGCAAGTAAAAAAACTGATTACAACGCAAAAAAGACTGATTAAAAATGCACCGACTTTAACCTTTAAGAAATATGCATGTAGTACTCCTGGAACCAAGCTGTGAAACGAGATATCGGATTAGCACAGCATATCCATTTTCAAAGAGTTACCACGACTTCTTGAAACGGAGTAAACTCAGTCTGTCCCAGTAAATCCTACAGGATGCTGTAGGTAAAACAAAACCCTCCTTTAGAAGCCACCACACGCAATAAAGAGTCATAGGGCTAACAGATCATACATAGCTTGAACTTCTTCTGGTTTCAGGGGTGACAGTGGCTTTTCTTCTACTTTGGTTTCACTCTTTCCTGGTTTTCAGGTACGAGGTACCTTCCAATCACAGTTGCGTCCATAGGAAAACCCTTCTTTCCTTTTGATGGCTTCTGGAAAATTAAATTTATCTTTCATATCCACTTTACACTTGGCCTGTTTCTTAAGAGGGTTTGATGGTGTTTTCTTGTTGCTTCTGTCTTCACCAGGTTCCAAGTTTATGGGAAATCGCTCTGGAGTTAGATTTAGGTAAAGGTCATCGATCCCCCTGTTTCTTCTCCTCTTCCGTATATGTGGAGGATAAGGCCTCAATGGATAAATAATGCCCAAGTAAAAAAGCTGATTACAACGCAAAAAAGACTGATTAAAAATGCACCGACTTTAACCTTTAAGAAATATGCATGTAGTACTCCTGGAACCAAGCTGTGAAACGAGATATCGGATTAGCACAGCATATCCATTTTCAAAGAGTTACCACGACTTCTTGAAACGGAGTAAACTCAGTCTGTCCCAGTAAATCCTACAGGATGCTGTAGGTAAAACAAAACCCTCCTTTAGAAGCCACCACACGCAATAAAGAGTCATAGGGCTAACAGATCATACATAGCTTGAACTTCTTCTCGTTTCAGGGTGACAGTGGCTTTTCTTCTACTTTGGTTTCACTCTTTCCTGGTTTTCAGGTACGAGGTACCTTCCAATCACAGTTGCGTCCATAGGCAAACCCTTCTTTCTTTTGATGGCTTCTGGAAAATTAAATTTATCTTTCATATCCACTTTACACTTGGCCTGTTTCTTAAGAGGGTTTGATGGTGTTTTCTTGTTGCTTCTGTCTTCACCAGGTTCCAAGTTTATGGGAAATCGCTTTGGAGTTAGATTTAGGTAAAGGTCATCGATCCCCTGTTTCTTCTCCTCTTCCGTATATGTGGAGGATAAGGCCTCAATGAATAAATAAAGCGCAAGTAAAAAAAAATGATTACAACGAAAAAAAAGCCTGATTAAAAATGCACCGACTTTAACCTTTAAGAAATATGTATTTAGTACTCCTGGAACCAAGCTATCAAACGAGATATCAGATTAGCACAGTATATCCATTTTCAAGGAGTTACCACGACTTCTTGAAATGGAGTAAACTCAGTCTGTCCCAGTAAATCCTACAGAATGCTGTAGCTTAAACAAACGGCTCCTTTAGACGACACCACATGCAATAAAGAGTCATAGGGCTAACAGATCATACATAGCTTGAACTTGCTCTGGTTTCAGGGGTGACAGTGGCTTTTCTTCTACTTTGGTTTCACTCTTTCCTGGTTTTCAGGTACGAGGTACCTTCCAATCACAGTTGCGTCCATAGGCAAACCCTTCTTTCTTTTGATGGCTTCTGGAAAATTAAACTTATCTTTCATGTAAACTTTACACTTGGCCTGTTTCTTAAGAGGTTTTGATGGTGTTTTCTTGTTGCTTCTGTCTTCACCAGATTCCAAGTTCATGGGAAATCGCTCTGGAATTAGATTTATGTAAAGATCATCAATCGCCATGTTTCTCCTCCTCTTCCATATATGTGGAGGATAAAGCTTCAATGGATAAATAACACGTTCCTAAATTTCTTTTTGTCCCCCCGCCCCCCGCCCCATTTTGACTATACCCGATTCTGACTGGTAAACAAGTCTCTGTCTTCTTCTGCGATTGGGTTGTTAAGGTGACGTCAGGGTATTTCACAACTAGTAAAGAGAGAAACATACCTGACTATACCCACGCCACGCACCGACATTAAGCCCGCTTCTATGGATTATTAACCTTTGATAATATGAATCAACCAAAATGATTACAATGCAAAAAAAGACTGATTACAAATGCACCGACCTTAACCCCGCTTCTATGGTTTATTAACCCTTTCATAATTGTTTTGTTTCGTTTGTTTTGTATTTAGTATGATTCTTTTATTTTTGCCTTGCCATTCATGTTGTATTTTTTTTCTTATTCAATCACTTCGCTCTTCCAGACAGTTATAAGCGTTACTGCTTCACTATCAAGATGGCTTTTTCTTCTTCCTTTGAAAACCACGATGTGATACTCGGGAAAGAACACGCTGAGCACATCAACATCAGACATTAATCTAGAAACTAATTTACGCGCATCCAAGTTGAAGAGAGACTTGAACTTAACAAGTTGTCTGGCTTCTTTGACCAAGATGCTTCTTCCTTTGAAAACCACGATGTGATACTCGGCGAAGAGCACGCTGAGCAGATCAACATCCGACATTAATCTGGAAACTAATTTACGGGCATCCAACTTTAACAGAAACTTGAACTTAACAAGTTGTCTGGCTCGTTTGACCAAGATGACTGAGAGCAAAGAAGCAACTACGAGATGAACGAGGAGGGCTTGAAGATGGGCATGGAAACTATTTCATGTACGTTTTTAAAATGCCAAGAGTGATTGGTTTTAAGCGGTGGGGTTTTCCCACGTAACAAATATGAATTTAGTACTCCTGGAAGCCAAGCTGTGAAACGAGATATCGGATTAGCACAGCATATCCGTTTTCAAGGAGCTACCACGACTTCTTGAAATGGAGGAAACTCGATTGATCAAATTCCGAAATCGCACGGGCTTTTGTTTTGTTTTACATCGGCTGGTGCAAGACCAACAAAGTAACAAAGCAAAGAGAATTCACTTTGAAATTGATTGCGCAAAGGGTTTTCTTTTGCGGCGGCTAGTGTTGACCAACAAAGTAAGAAAGCGTATAGAATTCACCGCGTAAGACCGTCAGTGATCACCGCTTTATTCTGAAGTAGAATTCATGCTTCTGCTCCACAGTATGATACATTCAGCAACTTGTAATAAATGTATGTTATTTGCAAAAGTCACAGTTTTTCACTAAACGGACCGAACCTTATCCCTTTTATATGAAAATTTGGTTTATCAACGGAGTTGATAATGTAAATTGACCACCGTAAAGGGATTCGATTAGCTGACGTTTCAAGCGTTAGCCCTTCGTCGGAGCGAATCCAACGAAGGGCTAACCGATCCGACGAAGGGATAACGCTCGAAATGTCAGCTAATCGAATCCCTGTACGGTGGTCAATTAACATTATAAACTCCGTTGATAAACCAAATTTTCTTGTTTGACCCCCCACCGACGCAGCACCACAGTTTCTTTAAAACCTAATCCGCTTTAATCCCTTTTATAGTTAATGACCTTTTCGACACTCCACGCACACGAATTGCACTAAGCGAATGCAGTAAACTGCTACAAACAGAATGTTTCAAAGAGGAATATTTTTATTGGAATATTGTTTCCAACTTTCTTGTCAAATAAAAATCCGTTTGAATGCATTCCTTGCCAAAAATCGGGCTGAGCGGAACACAAGGGCAAAACTCCTAAAGCGTTACAGAGATAGCAAAATCTGGACTGTGGTAAGAACCAATCAAATTGCATCTATTCACAGGGAGCATGGAAACTAGCATTCGCAGTTATCGGTGGGCAAGCCGTTTGGTCAGCCGATCTTTGGTTTGGTTTTTTGCCACGCTTTCATGGCGTCTACGTTGGTACTGATTTGAGTTTGAAACTGGGGCACCAAAATTAAAGGTAGAATATTTGTCAATTGTTGTCTCTGGGCTTTACGATAAGATCGTTCTAGGATAAAATCGACTTTTTCCGCAGCCTGTTGGTATGGTTGTCAATTTTGTTCTGATAAACATTGAGAAATCTATGTAAAAAAATCACCCAAATTGCTTCAAACCCTTTAAAGCGACAGTTACAGTGAACAAACAATAAAAACTAGGGGAAATCTTTTTTGTTTCTTTTTCAATTGCATCACACAGGTTACTCTGTTTACCCGTTTAACTGATGGTTAAAACTTCATGGTTTCAAGGTTTTTTACTGCTTGTGGCTACATTTCTTCGCGAAAATGTTAACAGTCTGTGAAAGACAATATTCCTAATAATTAATTAGTTGTTAACTATACTTCTGTAAGTTGCTTTTGTCTCCTTTTGTTATGCAGCTACAAAAAGGCTGAAAAAATAACAAAAGATACACAATGAAAGAGAAATCTTTTGTTATGCGAGAACGGAAAGCTTTGGTTGCTTGACCAATCAAATTTTAGCGGTAATCTGGCTATTACAAGCCTCAGGAGAGGAACACATTTATTTTCGACCAATCATTTGGGGTATTAGTGAATATTCAATAAGTTATAATATATGCATTAGTCACACAATCTGTTTAGGCGTATTTCCTAATGAATAGCTTGGCGAGGGTCACAAATCTATTCATGCGACCACTCACGTTCAAAATCATGTAGCTGAGAGTTCAATGTGTTTAAACTTTTGTGTTAATACTTTTCACTGATCCTAGCGCACTAATTTTTATAACTTTCTCTTCTTCCCGCAGACCAAAACCAATGAGGACACTATCACTGCATTCGATCAATTGATAAATGAATATTCTCAACAAGAGAAACTGGTAAGTGTTGTTCTCTTACATCAGTCTTAAACCATTGCAGTTTTGAATTTGTATTCGTTTTTCAATCTCACTCTTTAACTGATCATAATTTTTACTGTTTCAACACAGGCATCCAGTAACAAGGTGTCAGATACTAGCATTGTGGAAGCTCATCTGGATTTGAGTGTCAATTCGGTAAGTTTATTTTTGGCTTGTTAAACGTATTTTGTAGTTTGATAAGAGACTCTTTACACATCGTTAAGCAAGTTTAATTATGTGAACTTACTTGAGCCGATATTTGCATGAAAAAGTAGCCCCTGTTTGTTACCTCTTTGAAATGCGTGTAAATTTTACAAAGCTCTGGTATGAAGAAACTGGGTTGTAATCCAGTTATGTTTTGCTTTACAGTTTACCAATGCTGAGCTGCAAAGTATTGAGGAAATGGAACGCATGGCACTGGAAAACATAAGTCACATTTATAATTTACTCTGCCTTACGACTGAATTGAATACTTCTTAAAGTAAGCGCCTATATAATCTAAATTACCTTCGTTGTGTTTTGTTGTAGGATAACCACAATTCCCGGATACCGGAATCTCTGGAAACGATCGATGAATTATTCAACGATGTAAGTTTTTTTTGTCATGCTTATGGAATTATTTTCATTGCAAGATTACTGCTATTGTTGTGTCCCTTGTTCAATTAACTTAAGTTCTTCTCTGTACTTATTTTCAGTGGTATGGTAAAGTGGATCGATTGGCATCTTGGAATCCTTCGGAAACCGTAAGTGAAGTTTGTTTGTTGCTAGTGAAAGTCGAATCACATCAGCTGATCAAAAGCTTAAGTCCTAACTGATATACAGTTGTATTGATCAAGAGTGTTTCATTGTTGTTGTGATCAGTAATTATTTTTGTCTTTAGTGAGCGAAGCGTGATTAAATTATTCATGATAGAAAATTTCGATCAAAACAACCGCTACATTCGCCAGTATTTCACTTTCGTTCTGTCCAAACCCACAATACCGACTATTTGTTAGTTATTTTCCATCGACTCGTACTTTAATAATTAGGTATATAGTTAAGGTTTATACTAAGACTAGTTAATAACTAATTGTAGGATATTCAAACGGGTGACAGGCCACCACCTGCCAAGAAACATCGCTGCAACACTTGTGGTAAAATGTTCCTTTGTCCCAATCATCTAATCACTCACCAACGCTTTCATACTGGGGGAAAGAGTGCCCGCGCTGCGATAAACGGTTTGCCGACAAGTCGGCCCTTAACCACCATCTCAAGGCACACGATAAACATGTTGCCAAGCACACACACTTGCGCTACCTGTGGAGGAACATTCCGCAACCTCGCACCCTATAACGCTCATATTCGCACCACGCATTCAACTGCACAGCCCGCTGCAGCTAATAGAAAACGACCCGCATCTAAAACCACAGATGTACCAGCTGCGAAAAAATCTAAGAGGACAGGTCAAGGAAGTGCAAGTACAGCGCCAGAACCATCAACCACTCTTCAATCCACTCCAAGCGTCGTCTACTGTTGCTTCTGGGACTAGCTGGCAAGAAGATCCACCGCTGATTCCATCCAACCTTGTTTCAAGCTCTGACGAAGATATTGCTCAGATGTACAGACAACACTGGTCCCAGATCCATCCCAGATTCAGCCGCTGTAACCGTTTACAAGACTGGTATAATTTTCACCTGTGGACAATCAGTCCTACAAGCCTTCATGGACAGCTAAGCCGTATCTTCGCTGTCCAACCAACAGTTTTCAAAGTCAACTTTGCCTTCAGTTTCATTTTGCACAACACCGAAACTGGCGCTCTGCAGTATCATCACCCGTCTGCCAACAACAATCTGGTCTTGGAACAACCTTTCCTCATTTCTAATCAAGAAGATTTGAACCACCTGTACGAACAAGTAAACAACATTGACTTTCTCGAGTGGGTTCGCCAACAGCGGCCAAACAGTAAATGGGTTGTCTGGTCACAAATATTACTTGGTTCATCACAAAACTCCGCAATCATCCCACAGGTAGAGGGAAATATCTTCCGGGTTATATCATGGATAACCATGGAATCACACTGCTTGATCGCGATATCTGAAGAGGTAAGCCCTATGAAGACAACTCATGTTTCTTTCACTGCCTAGCCCTCGACAACGGTTGCCACGCAAAGAATCTAGAATGTCATACCAAGCACTATTACCAACAGTATCGAGAAGCTGGTCTCGTGAAAAAGAAGTTTCATGGGGTGAAGTTGAATGAACTGGATGAATTAGAGAAATTGTTTGAAGTGAATATTCAAGTGTACAGTCTCGCACCCACTCAGACCCACAGGGAAGAAGACAATGAATATGAAGAAACTAGACCTGACATCACTGCACTGGTTTGCCGTTGACACTGCCATTACGAAAGCACACTCTACTTGAACTTCTACGAAAACCATTTTTCGTTTATTAAAGACCTGGCCCGCTACTCCAAATTGTTTCAATGTTCCTGTTGCGGCAAGTACTGGAAACGTGCAAGTAATTTAAGACCACATGAAGCAGCCTGTGACAGCAAAGTTCAGCTCAAGTACCCTGGCGGAGCTTACCATGTCCCTAAAACTATCTACAAAGAATTGGAAGACGAAGGGATCATCGTACCAGAAGAAGTGTGTTATTTCCCTTATCACGCGACATTTGACTTTGAATGTTACTTTGACAACGAAAACGCCAACCAAGAGAAAAAACACAGAAAAGTTAACCTGGTTATCGTCGCATGCTCCCCTCAGTGTGAGTGTGTGCAGTAACGTGCCTGAATATCAAGAACCAAAATGTTTCGTGTCTAACGGCGACCCAAACACATTTATTACAGAATTTATCGAGTACTTGGTCGCTATCAGCACGAAAAGTTCTTCTCTGCTACGCGAACAGTACGCACCCGTATTTGAAGCTCGACAGCAAAAGTCTCCAACCGTGATGAAACAGCAGAAGATCAGTTAGCGCAAATGCTAGTGGATATGCAAGAAGGAAATGATGAGTCTGGGAAGATGAAAATAGTGAAGAAGAGAGCGAAGATGAGAGCCGGGGCATCGATTTGATGGCAAGCGATGAGGAGAATGAGGAAGAGATTGAGTCTGATAACGAAGAAGATCGCGCCTTTTTAGATAATGAAGTGAGTGAAAACGACCCGTCATTTTACAGAGGATTAAATGTAGAGTTGGACCAGGGGAGAAGACAAGAACAGAGACAGAAGCGAGAAGAAATGGCAGATTGTGAAAATGTATTATTCGGGGAAGCACGAACCAGTGACAACAAAGTGCTGAAGGCCTTAGAAGAAAAACTGAAAGCCTAAATTCAAGAACTTCCTGTCCTTAGCTTCAATTCTGGGAAGTACGATCTGAACGCTGTGAAAGAATTTTTATTTCCCTACTTCATTGAGACTCAATCAGTCAAGTTCACTGTAAAAAGAAACAGTAATCACATGTGCCTCAAGACAAACTTCTTAAAATTTCTGGACATCACAAACTATTTCGTTCCCGGGTTCGGCTACGACCAGTTCCTAAAAGCCTACGACTGTGAGCAGACCAAAGGATTCTTTCCTTATGAGTGGACAAGCTAGAAGAAACATCACTGCCTGCACACAAAGCTTTCTATTCAAGTCTGAAGAACCAAAACATCGCTGAAGACAAATATCAGTACTGTCAGCAAGTGTGGGGAGAAAACCAGATGACCACGTTTAAAGAATTCTTAATCTGGTACAATAATTTGGATGTTGTTCCATTCCTCAAGGCCGTGGAAAAAATGAATGCATTTTGGCAGGAAAGAAAGATCGACATGTTTAAAGATGGAATTTCTGTTCCTGGTCTCACCTTAAAGTACCTGTTCTCGTTTCTTGATAAGCAAACCTACTTTAGTCTGTTCGACCAAGCCAACAGTGACCTGTATCACTTGATCAAAGACAACAACACCAGAGGCCCTTCAATCATCTTCCATCGCTACCATGAAGCCGGTAAAACGAAAATCAGGGAAGCTGAAGAAGGTCAGGACTCTAAGCTGTGCCGGAAGATCGTGGGTTACGATGCGAATGCTTTGTACCTTTGGGCCATCATGCAGAACATGCCAACCGGAAGTTACACACGATGCCTGGTGGAAAACGACTTCAAACCGAAAAGTTCTATAAAGATGGCGATTGAGTGGCTCGAATGGGTGGCTTACAAAGAACGCATCCACATCCGCCACCAGTTGAACAACACAGAAAAGCGTATTGGTGATCGAAAACTTCCCGTGGATGGTTTTCACACGGAGACACAAACCGTGTATCAGTTTCATGGCTGTTATTGGCACGGACACGACTGTGCACTCAACCATGGAAAAGAGTTTAACGAAAAGCGCAAGAAGCCCATGGCTGAGCTGCAAGAACAAAGGCCAACACCGAATACATTCGCAGCAAAAGATACGTGGTAGAGATGTATGAATGTGAATGCGACAGCTAAAGAGAACCAACCGCGAATTACTTCGATTCATCACCACCGAAGTGCGAAGAACCCTTGAAGTGAAGATTATGAGCACGGAGCGAGTATTGAGCAAAGGTGCATGGAAGTAGATATTTGCGTGCCTGACCATCTCAAAGAGAAGTTCTCAGAAGTGTGTCCGATCTTTAAGAACATCCACATCAGCCAGGACGATATTGGAGACTTCATGAAAAGTTATGCTGAGGAACACAAGATTATGGCTCAACCACGATGAAGCCTGATCGGGAGCATGAAAGGCGAAAAGATTCTGCTGGCCACACCCCTCCTCAAGTGGTACATAGAGCACGGTTTGGAAGTGACCAAAGTGCACCAAGTGGTTGAGTTCACCAATAAGCCCTGCTTCAAACTCTTTGGAGACGCCGTGTCTGACGCGAGAGGGGCAGGCAATGCCCACCCCAGTAAAGCCACCATTGTGGATACGATGAAATTGGTAAGTAGGTATTTCATTCAGGGATCACAGGGGAGGGGAAATATACGTTTGTATACAGAAAACTGATGTAAATCTTGCTTTTTTAGGTGGGGAATTCATTGTACGGAAAAACGATCACCAACCAGATGAAGCATAGGAACGTGGAGTATTGCAGTGATGCAGAGGCTAGTCGCAAAGTGAACACACCTCTATTCCAGAAACTAGAAAACATCACGGAAGATACTTATAAAGTAGTCTTGTAAAAAAACCATCAAGTTAAATCTTCCAAGCCAAATCGGTTTTTTCATGTATCAATATGCTAAGTTAAGAATGCTGCAATTTTATTGATTTTCTTCACAAGTATCTCGATCGCAGCGATTTCCAAATGTGTGAGATGGATACTGATAGTGCATATATTGCCATTTCCGGGGACAGTGTAGAAAGTTTAGTGAAACCAGAGTTAAGAGAAGAATTTGAACAAGACAAGTGTCGCTGGTTTCCCCGTACAAATACGCCTGAACACAAGGCTTATGATAAATGCACCCCAGGTTTGTTTAAGGTAGAGTGGGAGGGAGAAGGGATTATTGGTTTATGCTCAAAAACCTATTATTGTTTTGGGGCCAAAGATAAGTTCAGTTGTAAGGGGATCAACAAGAAATGTAACGAGATCAACAAAGATAAGTATTTAAATGTACTGCTCACCAAACAAAATAGTGCTGGCGTCAATCGAGGTTTCAGAGTTGTAAAGAGTACTATATGTATACTTATACTCAAGTTCGAGATGCGTTCTCGTATTTTTATCCTAAACGGAAAGTTCTTTATGATGGTATTTCTACCACACCCTTAGAAATTTAATTTTTGTTTGGAAATAGTTTTTAGAGTTGTTGTATATAGTTTTTCTCGCATTGTAAATAGTATTGTATATAAAATTGTATATAGTTTTTTCCTCGACATAGTTTTCTCACAGAATTTTAGCGAAATATTGTATGTACATAGATTGTAAATAAACAAAGTTGGCAGAATTTAATCATGGCTTAATCTCTGTCAAGCAACGCGCGCGAACTCCACGCACGATCCCACGCGCACTCTTGGGGAAAACACAGTGCTAAAAAGTGCCCCTTTCTTCAGTTTTAAACAACGTTTCATAGAGGTTACATGAAGAGACTAAAATGTTAACATTGTCCCATTCCTGGTTGTGGGTCCAAATTTTTAGTACAATTAACAAATCATTTAAGTCAGGTACACGAATTAACAGAGAACGAAAATATTGGCTACAATTTGCCAAGTTACAAAACACCAATGCGGTACGCATATATGACAGAGACTGAACCTAAAACGACTTTTTGTGTGGCTTACACGAAGTGTAAACCACTCTATGTCATCGCCCAAGATATATATTCCTGGCTTTGTCACGGTGAACAAAGAGCTTGTCATGTGGTTTAGATAGGATCCAGTCTACGCTCGGCTAAGTTACATAAGCTTCAGAAAGCGGCCATTTTGTATTTGTTCAAATTCAGTTATTTGTTCATCTTTGTTGCTTCAATTTTTCACACGCCGGCTTTCCTACAGTTGGCTTGTCTTCTTAGTGCGGATTACAGTGAGGATTTGTACTCACGCAGGGCAACATTACGACCTTTGGAGTCATTTATTGAGCTTGTCATGTGGTTTAGATAGGTTCCAGTCTACGCTCGGCTAAGTTACATAAGCTTCAGAAAGCGGCCATTTTGTATTTGTTCGCATTCAGTTATTTGTTCATCTTTGTTGCTTCGATTTTTCACACGCCGGCTTTCCTACAGTTGGCTTGTCTTCTTAGTGCGGATTACAGTGAGGATTTGTACTCATGCAGGGCAACATTACGACCTTTGGAGTCATTTATTGACTCTCGCAAGATAACATTTGTATTAATGGCTTGAATCTGACAGCAGACCTGTTTGAAAGTGTCTGAAAGTATTTGGAAGCCTCTGAAATTACTTGAAAGGAAAAGAGATTCTTATTTGCTTGTGTTGTCCTTGCGATGCTGTTGCAGTTGAATTGGACAAACCATGCACGCACAGTTGAGAAGATCGAGTCAGAAGTAAATGAAATTGGAATCTCTGTAGAACAAGAATCGGCTCTCATGACAATTTCCTTATAAGAAAAGATGCTTTGTCGCGTTTCAAGGATCGTTTTTGGAATATAATGCTAATATGAATGTCTTTTATTTAAGCTTACCAACACAGAAACAAGTTGTTGGACCATACAAAAGGTCAAATGAAGTAGTGTTTTGGTTTACCGAATTTATAATGTGGTATATACATAGTGTTACAACTGCTGAAAAGTTAAGACTGTCAAACCCGATTGCAGGACAATATTTGCTAATTATAAATAAAAGCATTGATAACCTAGAATGATTTAGAGTGCAGGCTTTTTGTTCTGTTTACTGTTTCTGGAATCTATTATGGTGACAGGCCATCTCTATTGAACTTTCTCTTAGATAAAAAACTCCAGGTCAAATTATAAATCTTGTTGGGTTAAAAATTATTGGCAATGTTAATGTAATGTTAGTTCAGAGCCATTTCAACATATGATTCATTAAAAATATTGCTTGTGTTCTGATCTTGTTCTGCACCTATCTTTTCTTCCTAAATTTTTCCATTTGCAACCCCATAACCACCTACCTCAACTCTTTTTTCTGTGTTCTTTATTTAAAATACAGTCCCACAAAACCCAAGTACTATTGTGAACGTTTTGGTCTCAACCAACTGAAAGTAGAACTTTTGTGGCCTAATGGACAACAAATCCTAGGCTCAGCATTATGTTACTTTACATGTATGTATTGTCCAAAATTAGTCATACATTTAAACCAAATCAAGCTCCCAATGGTCTCTAGTGTAGGTTACATCATTTGCTGAGTGTCCCGGCCCTTCTTTTAAGATTTGTGTTCATGTGCTGGTACACAAAATGCAAAAACGATATTCATATGAAATGCTTCCCTAGAGTTAATTTCACATCACTTGCCTTGGAAAAGAAGATCAACCTATAAACAAGTTTCAGAACTCAATTCCACTTGGTTATGTAAACAAAAATCATGACTGAATATACCAGGCCACTATGGGAGATGATGCAGAGTTTTTTAGCTCTTAAAATCCTCACTTTCAAAGTGACACTACATGTGCAACCATTGTTGTGAAAATGAGACTTTTGCGTAACAAAGATTGTATGCATTGGGGGAGCAGGGTTGGTGCAGTGGTGAGGGTGCTTGCCTTCCATCAATGTGGCCCAGGTTCGATTCCCAGCGTCATAAGTGGGCTGAGTTTGTTGGTTCTCTACTCTGCTCCGAGAGGTTTTTCTCCAAGGTACTCCAGTTTTCTCATCCCGCAAAAAAACCAACATTTGATTTGATTTGATTTAGTCTCCCAATTTGCAGGAACTCAGAAAATAATGGTCTATTGTATGCTAGTTATCTTGTTTTATTGATTGACAGGAATAATATGGAAAACTATCTAACTGATCACAAGTAGCTCTACTAATAGAAACTTGATAAGAGAACAGATAGATACTAATAGTTATTCAGCTTCATGTTGAAGAAGCTAAATTTTGTAAGCCACACATGTACGCATTGCGGACCTTTTTTCTATAAATGAGAGTGATTGAAGTTGAAAGAAAGAGTCAGTTGTGATCATGGATCCAAGATGGAAACATCCCTTCTCTGCTCTTGTTGCAGGACCGACCTGTTGCAGAAAAAGTCAGTTTGTTAAACGTTTACTAGAATCGGGCGAAGACATGATTGAAGGTGCTCCTGAAAATATCATTTGGTGTTATGGCATTTACCAAACCGCTTATGATGAAATGCTTAAAACTATTCCAAACATCTCCTTTGTGGAAGGCGTCACTGGTGATTTGGAATCCATGATTAATCCCTCTGTTCGGAATTTAGTGGTCGTTGATGATTTGATGCATGAATTGAGTAACGACCGGAGAATAACCAGTTTGTTTACTAAAGGTTGTCATCATTGAAACCTAAGTGTTATCTTTATTTTGCAAAACATTTTTCACCGTGGAAATGAGCTGAGAGATACGAGTTTAAATTGTCATTACTTGGTACTGTTCAAGTCTCCGAGAGATAGCAGTCAAGTCAATCATTTGGCGAAGCAAATCTTTCCTGGCCATGTGAAATACATGCAACAAGCCTTTCAAGACGCAACGAAACGGCCTTCCCTTGTGAAATAACTTTGAGAATTCCTAGGAATTCCTAAGAATATCCTAGGAATTCCTAGGTATTTATTCTTAGGAATTCCTAGGAAATCTTAGGAATTCCTAGGAATGAGAGGTGTGAATTTTCACGGTAAATTCGGACTTGGAATTCCTAGGAATTCCTAGGAGTTCCCAGTTTTAATAGTACTTGTTCTCAATTCCCAGAAATTCCAAGGCCATATGGAACAGGACCTGGAATTCCTAGGAATTCCCAGCCTACAAGAGGTTTCACGTTCCTAGTAGAAATTCCCAGAAATTCCAAGTCAGAGGTTGTATCCCAAAATACACGTTTATCGCAGAATTACACCGTGAATTTTAAGCAGTTCTCCTGAGCATCTAAAACCTTTACGGCCATTAAATTAAAAAAAAAGTTAAGATAAGTCTTTAAGTGATGAAAGGAAAGGATGAGACTGATTTGAAGCTGTCCAACAATTTTATTTACAATAAGCAAATGACACTTCACATGGAATCATTAAACTACATGGACCAACGGGATTTGTTTTTCCCAAAGTTTTACATGCACAGTATCAGGTAATGTTAAGCGTAGTTGTCTGAATCACAAATTTGTAATATTATTGTGAAAAATATTTTTAAAATGTATAAATTATGTTACAACCTTGTGTATTCAAGGAAAAGCTGATCTTGAGATTATCTATACATTTGAATTCTAAAATTTACATGAAGTGGAACAAGATCAAAGGAAAAATGGCACACAGTGGACTTAGCTCATTGATTTAATTTTTTTGTGCTGTTCAGGGAGCTTCCTTTGCTGTCTGCGGGTGAGGTTGTCAACATTATGTCCCGCTCCGCAGCTTGTATTTTTTATTCATGTCTGAAACAAAAATAATATTTCGTCAGTGACCATTAGCAAATTACATGTAACGTCATTTTAGACAGGTTTAAATTCACTAGAGTACTCAAGATAATTAAAGCCCTGGCGAACAACTGACCTAAAGTTAAGCTTTAAAACTCGATCTGTAGTTTTACAACCGTTGAACTACTGAAGATTCAAAGACCTCAAGATACGAACGGCGGCCGATATGGATTACACTTTGCCGTCAGCCAGCTCAAGGAGCGGTCTGTTACTCGATGATTTTTGTTCTTTAGTGTGCCGTTGACAAGTTTTTTTTATAATTGAAGAGTTCCTATTTCTAATAACAGAGTATTTACTCACCAAAAACTTTCAAAATTCCCGCTTTATAAATGGCTTGCGTGCCGGCTGTCACATCCACGATGATGTCCTCATTTCGTTCAACATCCGTGCCAAAATCTTCAGCCTTTCGTTTACTACGATAACGCTGTTGTCATTCTCCCTCTGAACCACTCAAAAGCCCTTCTTCTCGAAAGAAAAGTAACAATTATTCAAACGATAGCCCAACCGAAAAGACAATTCAAAGATGGGCGCCAAGAGAGAATGAATAGAGGTTCTTTGTTCGATAAAAAGCACGAGGATAGTCACGTGAAAATTCACACACTGTCATTGGCTGTTGCCATGTAACGTCCGCTGGACTCCGCTGGACTGATTGCGGTGCTCCGTTCGCTTTCCTTGCTTCCGTCAGTAATTTCAACACGAATTATTCAGATCTCGGGGATAAATAAATCCCTTGATGGCGAAGATTTTGACGTAAACACACTGTATGAAGAGATTCATCTTCAGTTGAGTGTAAAAGATGCTTTAGATGTTTGTTTTCGAACGTTGTCGAGGAAGCAAAGAGTCGAATGAGTTCGTGAAGGTGAGAAAAATTCATCGCCTAAAATCTCGCTCTTACGTTCATTTCATTTCAAAGGACTTTGTAAATTTAACGCCCAAGTTTCATGAGCTTTTCGGATAAGTCACTGCGTAATTGCGTGACTTAAGGATTGTATTTTATTTTATGTAATTGTCTTTTTGTCTTTATTAGGGCTATGTTTTGTTTCGTAGCACTTTGCTTAATACGCTTAGTCACTTTCCTTGACAGAATTAAAGTCTTGATCTTAAAGAATCACATGGCTTTCCAGTCTTTTTTTAACTTAAAGTGGTGGAACTTTAAAATCATATTGATTGACCTCAAGATTCTGAAATTTGCATTCTGATGTCTCAGTTTACCATTGATTCCCAGACATTCCCAGCAATTCCAAATGCAATTTCTGTTTAGTCTTAGAATTTTTGGGAGTTCCTAGGAATTCCAATTCATTCCCAATTGGATCAGTAAACATTCCCAGATATTCTAAGAACTTCCAAGCCTTTGGCCTTATCGTAATTTGCATGACTTGGAATTATTTAGAATTCCTAGGAATTCCTAGGAATACCTAGGAATTCCAAGTTTTCTGGGAATCCATTTCGCAAGGGTAATATGGATATTTATTATGCGATCTCAAACCGGAAAGACTTAGCAACTTCCGGTTGCGCAGTGACATCTTCCCTGGGGAGATGCAATGCGCCTACGTCAAAAAGGTATAAGAAGCGTGAACTACATCAAATTACTTCAGTTGAGCATGGCCCAGCAACTGAGAAAGAACCACGACTTTCTGAAGCTGCTGGTAAAGTGTACACCCACTCAGCGTAAAGCCATTTTGAAAGCAGCCAATTACGCTTTAGTGAGAACCATTTGTGAGTGTTTTTAACATTCTCAAAGGAACAGTGCCTGTCAGAAGGCCAGCCAAGAAAAAGCTTTCAGCTCACAAGAAATCTTTGATCGCTTTAACCGAAAAAAGTACACCACTCCACAAGAAAAAATAACTTTTGGTTCAACACAGAGGAAATTTTTTAAGTGTGTTGTTACCACCTGTGCTTCGTGTGCTAAGTTCGATTCTAACCTTAAATGAATCATACAAAGCGTATGATTCTCATTGTCGAGAACACACTGGAAAGATTACAGCAACGCCAGCAGATTTTAACACCACCCGTGACACAAACTTTGAGAACCTTTGACAGGGAAATGAGCGACATTTTATCCAGCAAGGAATTAGATGATAAAGCAAAGGCAAAGCTGTATAATCAAGTGTTGCAGCGCTATTTGACTTATTATGATCAGCGAAAAGGGCAACCTCTTCACGTCAAGCTGACATCCCTTAAACCCGCAGAAACCCCCAAACCAGAGGAAAGTGAGAAACAGGAGAGACACCTTCTCCTGAATAATCTGTTTCAACAGCCATGGAACAAGAAGTGATGAAAAGTGTACCCAAGATTTATAAGAACGGAGGGCGTCAATTGTTGGACAAAATCAAAGAAAATCGATATGTGTTATACTGGAATGATAAAGGAGAATTGTTGTACGAAAACAAACCGATACACGGCTCTCACGTGGTGGATTTAGTCAACGACATCAAAAAGGTTAACAAACGTAAATTCATCTTGTGCTAAAGTGATCTGTTCAAAAAGGAATTATTTTCCAAACGAAAATGGGTTTACAATCTTTTCTGTGACTTACTCACATGCTAAGTAAGATTAAAACGGGATGTTAAAAGGGGCACGGCTAAATTCCCCCAGCCATTAATTATTTTAGCAGCAAATGAAGTTTTAGCGGTGTAATTGAAACTTGATGGTGTTTTAATCGCGAATCGGTCAGGTTATAATGAACTATTGATCGAGATGGTAATTACGCTAGTCTATTATTCAATCTAGCTTTAAAAATGGATATCTCGACAACGGTCAAATCACAAACGTTTTGAGTTGCAGTTAAACAAACTAAACCAAAGCTCTACAAGATGTCTTCAACGCAATGTGTCATTTGTTTACATGAAATGAAACATTGGAGAGACGGATTCTGTAGAATATGGAATGACAAGCCCATACGATACGATTGCTGTGGTGTCAACATTCACAAGAAATGTACGTTTGACTATACTGTACGGATCAAGTTGTCACAACCTGTAAAGTGTCCACATGGCCGTCAAGTCTTAGCCATAGCTGCAGTTGCTCCAGGAAATGAGTGAGCTTGGAATGCTGACCGGATGCCTGATTTACTCCGACAAACACGCGAACAACGAACCAGAAAAAACGGCAGTTGTCACTACCACAAAATCTCACGAAAGCTCATAACCAGTTAAACACAATGCTCTACAGAGTCCTGTTACATTTATTTGACATATCATTGTCTGAGGAGTTACATAATTTTACAATTTTTCACCTTAATCTTCATATTCCTACAGCTAACTCTCCAATGTTTGTGTTTATATTTAATTCCTGGCCCAGCTTGTCTTTTGGTCAATTCTAGGAAACACACTGTTTTATCATTGTCTGAAAGATAATGTTCAAGAAAGAGAAACAAATATTTTCAATGTTCACGCTTTTTTTTACAATAATGATAGGCTTGACTGGTGTTTACAGTGTTAGATTCTGCAAAACTTCATTATTCCGCAAACACAGTGTATCTCCTCCCTTCAGTTACTAATTACAACCCTATTGTGGTGTTTTTACACATGGCAAGAAAGGAATAAGGCTATGTTGGCATTCCTGGAATATTCGTGTTTTACGTTTAAAATGACACATCTAACGACAATTTATCATTCTCCTACAACCTGATAACGCGTGTTTCGCTAGAGAAAAGGCATGGAGTCTGACCTGAAAAAATATCAACAGATGTTAGAAAAGAATGCGAAACGTACGAAACTGAAGAGGGAAGAAATGAAACGCTTACAGGAGGAGAAAGAAAACCGTTTCCAACAAGACTTGGATGAGTTGATGCAGCAAATTAACGCCGCAAAAAATCAACAAGAAGTGGATAAGAATAAAATGGAATGATGTGACAGAGCAAATAGAGCGGATGTCAGCAGAAATTCAGCGAGAGGGGGATGAAAACTGAAATGAGAGAGAAGAAAGTTTAACTATGCAAAAAGACCTTTTTGAAAGTGATACTGGTGAAAGTTTTCAGCGACAGATGCTAGAAGACAATCCGAACGAAAACGAGATTGAATTACAGTAAACACCCACATATAAGAACCACGATTTCGGAGGTCAGGCTAATTGAGTTTTTATTTATCAGGTGCTTAGTGACAAATTAGCCTCAAAATGTTCTTAAATTTTTATTTAGTAATACTATCCAAAACATGTTGCTAGAGGTGTAATTAGTATATTTTAGGAAAATAAACTAGATAATTTTTGTAGAATAAAAGTACTCCATAGCAAAACAAGACAGCTTGACAGCTGATGGAGTTATGTAGTTATCTGACAGCAAACATAAACTTACATGTTTTGTAATTATGGCACTTTTCCATTTTATAAGGACATGTTAAAATTTTCAGGCTGATCTTGTTCTTATAAAAATGGGGCTTTAATGGCCAAATTTCAGCCTGGTGTTCTTAATCCATTTGTTCTTATATGCGGGTGTTTACTGTATTAGAGGAAGTTGAACAGTTTTTGAATAAGATTTGTTAACATACTCCACTACACATGTTCTCATTTTTGAAACCAATGTAATTTGATGTTTTAATAAAAACTGAATATTTAAAGCAAGTCATCCGATTTTCTTATGCAAAGAAAGTCGGCAAACAGTTATTGAAAAAGAGAGGTGATTTGGGAGGGATTTAATAAAGAAACACTATTTAAAGCTGAAAGCTATGTTAGAAAATCAGTTATCTAATCTTGGATGATCTTGAGATGCCTTTTGAGGAAGAAGAAGAAGAAACGGAGAATTATTTCTGATGATGGAGGAATGGATGAATTATTATCAGCTATCCCAGAAGAGCAGTTTACAATTGCAATTGGTACACCAATCCCTATGTCATTATCTGAGTATGCTTTACCTCAACCTTCACCAGCAGCACTTTTCCTACATCAACGATATGAAGAAGTACGCCAAGTCTTACTGCTGCTCTCGATGTGGAACGTTTTGGAAAGATGGATTCAAGTTAAATCATCATGAGCGAACCTGCGAGGCTAAAGTCTATCGGTGCATACAACTCACCACCGACAATCTTTCAGTTGCTATAAGATGCAGATGCAGACTAAACCATCCCCGATCACCTCAAGTACTTCCCCTGCAGAGTCACCTTCGACTTTGAGTGCATGTTTAATGCCCTGACTGACCTTGATAATATGGAAAATGCCATTTGGGATGTTAAGCATGTACTTCCGAGTGTCAGCTTCTGCTCCAGTGTTCCAGACTACGACCAAACCCAAGTGTTGTGTCAACTGGGGACTCCAAACAACTCATGAAAGAGATGATACACTACTTAGTGCAAATCAGTCAAAAGAGCTCTGAGTAGTTGAAGGAAGAGTTTGTTACTTTTTGAGGCCATTGACCAAAAACTGGAAGACCTAAAACAAACATCTGGTGAACCTTGTTGAGACAACACAGTAGAAAACAGAACTCAAGAAGATAGCAATGATAAAGGGGAAGATCTAATGGACACAGATGACAAAGACACCCGAGTCTGAACCGAGGATCGTGCATTCTTTGATGATGAGGGGAGCAGAGTTGGCGCAGTGGTGAGAGTGCCACCAGAAATCCAGCAATGATCCTGAGGCATACCATGGAAATTGTGGCAAAAGAAGGAGCGGCACTACATGAAGAACTACTAGGATTACCTCATTGCAAAATTCATGGAGTGGTGAGAAACACATTCACATACCTGTCTTATTTTAAGTCTAAGACAGGGGAAACAAGGGCATTACTCTGGTCGCCATTTTAATAGTAGAAGCAGCGAACTTATTTCTTTTAACAAAGAGCAAATTGTAGACCGTAAAAATATGAAATCCTCATTTCTTTCTGCTGTTTTTTATTCAATCTCAGAATACTGTCTTGACAAAATGAAGGCGTTCAATTTACCATCAAGCATAACCACAATTTCATGTGTTTAAAGACCACACATCTCCACCTCACACAGCGTTTTATTCTTTCCTCACAAAGTCCAATATTTCTGAAGAAGAGTATCAGTACTACCAACAAGTATGGTGCGACATCATGCAGAGACAAACAGACCTTAAAAATGGCGTTTTGGGGAATATGGCGTTTTTGGCTGTCTTTCATGTTTAATTTAAGGATAAAGTTCATGTTATAAACAGGTTTGTTCTTTTTTTAATATATATACTTCCTACCTTGCCCATTGTTTTTGTTCAGTTTAGATTAACATATTTTGTAAATTATCTACATTATAATAACAAATTGTATACATTGACAAAAGCAAAAAGATTATTATTATTACTATATTATTCATAAACACATCTGAAGACAATGTTTTCACTTTAACTTTTGTTAACATGTAAGCGTTTTAGAAAGTGTTGGTGTTTATTCACATTTGATTGACTGTCAAGCATTTCAAAAGCGTTGATATTTATCCACATTTGTTCATCGTGACATCAGTCAAATCACAAACATTTTGAGACTCAAGTCCAGCAAGTTAGATGATGAAAGCTCTTCAAGATGTCTCTAGCGAATGCATTATTTGCTTATACAAAGCCAAATGGTGGCGCAATGGATTTCACAGAATACGCACAACAGACCAATTCAATACCCTTGTTGTGGGTAAACATACATAAGAGATGTATGATTGATTACAGCATCTGTATACCGTTCACTGAAAAGGAGCGTATTTTTAGAGAGCAATAGGAGTTATGTTACCATCATCTCGTAACTAAAACAAGGGATGAAAGCATGCCGGAAGATCTTTTATCGGAAGAAGATTTCAGTCGGAGGATGCAGGAATGTCAAGTTGCGACGATAAACAATCAGGAACAGGAAGAAATTAGTGAAATTATTTTTTACCATCAACCTGTGAAAGAAAGTTTTCATTACCGCAAGCCACTTTTGTAACTGGCATTTTCAAGGACCATTACGAAAGTACTGATTCTTCTCAAAAAATGATCTTTCAGCCATGTTTAGAAGCTTATAGCTTCCCTTAATGTTAGAAACTTATTGTAATGACGCTTATTCCTTTTTTACTATCAGACAAACACGCTATCACTAAAATAGTGCACCAGGGACTTCGCATAGTAATGCACCACAGCCACGCGGCCGGCCTGATTTGTTATTTTTGTTCTAAACCAGGTCATGTTATGGTGGTATGTCGCCAGCGTCAAATCAGCAACACGATTGATGCATACGTTTTCCCTCTAGGCCACGTTCTCCTCCACCCAGGAATGCCCAGAACGGTCTTCTCGTCCTTAACACAAAAAATCTTTAAACTAGGACAGCTTCGCACCTGTGGAATTTATTCAGACCATTGCTGGTTCTAAAAGAGCCCACCTAACGTACTAACAGTAGCTACTAATATCTCATGGCTTCGCTTTCCCTATACTATGTCCCTTGTAATGCTTCGCTAATATAACTGGCATTGATAAATTAATGCCCAGAATACATGGCAGTGTTCATTCCTCTTTCCAGTAAATTTCACTCATCAAGTATTTGATATACCACCTCTAGCATCGTTGAACCTAAACATGGACAATCGCCACATAAGACACCGGATGGAGCTGATACTGCAGAAACGAATCGCTCAACAACATGAGTTGATAGATGGGTTGTTCGCCAATCTAGCCTCATTTCTTGAGCAGTAGAGTGGAGACCAAAATTTAATTCCAACAGGTTTAATTTCTCTTAACTGGTTTTAGCGTTGTATTGCTAGTTCCCTTCTTGTGTGTGTGTGTGTGACATTCTACTGTATTAATATTGCATTCAGGAGTTACACCCTACACAATCAGGAACAGGAAGAAATCAGTGAAATTATTTTTTTACCATCAACCTGTGGAAAGTTTTCATTATACTGCAAGGCACTTTTGTAACTGGCATTTCCAAGGACCATTATGAATGTACTGATCCTTCTCAAGAAATGATCTTTCAGCCATGTTTAGAAGCTTATAGCTTCCCTTAATGTTAGAAACTTATTGTAATGACGCTTATTCCCTTTTTTACTACAAACACAAAACACGGTATCACTCAAATAGTGCACCGGGGACTTCGCAGGGCAACAATCATAGTAATGCACCACAGCCACACGCCCAGCCCGATTTGTGATTTTTGTTCTAAACCAGGTCATGTTAATTATGGTGGTATGTCGACAGCGTCAAATCAGCAACGTGATCCATGCATATGTTTCCCTTCTAGGCCACGTTCCTCTCCACCTTGGGAACGCCCAGAACAGTCTTCTCGCCCTTCACACACAAAACCTTTAAACTAGGACAGCTTCACACCTGTTTTTTAAGTGTCTGTATCTAGCCATTTTAATATTATATTAAGCAATGCGAGAAGTTGAGCGAGATCTGTCTCTTCCAAAGTCCTCCTGAGCACAAACATAATGGCTCACATGGACGATTGCCATATAAGAAACTACACGGAGCTAATGCTGCAGAAACAGATCACTGAACAAAATGAGCTGATAGATGGGTTGTTCTCCAACCTAGCCTCATTTCTTGAGCACTAGAGTGGAGACCAAAATTTAATAGCAACCGGTTTAATTTCTCTTAACTGGTTTTGGCCTTGTATTGTTAGTTCCCTTCTTGAGTGTTTGTAACATTCTACTGTATTAATATTGTATTCAGGAATATTTCTATTTTCTTCCAGACAGTTATAAGCGTTACTGCTTCACTATCGAGATGGCTTTTGCGTCTTCCTTTGAAAACCACAATGTGATACTCGACAAAGAACAAGCTGAGCACATCAACATCACACATATTAATCTGGAAACTAATTTACGCGCATCCAAGTTTAAGAGAAACTTGAATTTAACAAGTTGTCTGGCTCGTTTGACCAAGATGACTGGGATGAACGAAGCAACTACAAAATCAAGATGGGCATGGAAACTATTTCATGTACGTCTTTAAAATGACAAGAGTGATTGGTTTCAAGCGGTGGGGTTTTCCCACGAAAGAAATATGCATTTAGTACTCCTGGCAGCCAAGCTGTGGAACGAGATATCGGTTTATCACAGCATATCCTTTTTCAAGGAGTTACCACGACTTCTTGAAACGGAGGAAACTCAGTCTGTCCCAGTAAATCCTACAGGATGCTGTAGGTAAAACAAACGGCTCCTTTAGGAGCCACCACACGCAATGAAAGTAATAACCAATGCAATAAAAAAGTTTTTTCTTAGTGAAAACTTAACTTAGAGTGAAATTTTATAATAAAAGTGGCTGGTCTACCAAAGATGAAATAAATTCACTTTTTACCGCCAATTAATGTTTGAGGCTTGAAGTCCCACCCTTCTCTTCGCATACATTTCTACTTTTTATTCTTAGTTGCAAGACTATATATAGTTGGACCTGTAGAACGCAAAATACTCATCCTACGATAGATATTTTCCTCTCACATTACAATCTATGATAGATATTTTCCTCTCACATTACAATCTTTGAACGATATGCTTTTTTGTACCTGAATGAGGACTTTGTGTTCGAAACGGTAGCTGGTTTAGACTTTTTTTTATTAAACTTTCCCTTCTAAATAAACTATTAACAAAACATGACGACGTACACAAAAAATAAATAAATACTGGGTTAAGGCAGGGTGTCCACAACAGCTGACGCCAATTACTGTGGGCCCAAATAATTTTTGTTTTAAGATTTATGTAGATAAAATAATTAGTCAGCATCATATAATTATTATTTCATGCAAGTTAGTGTACAATGTGTAAATAAGCAATGCAAGTTAATGAAGAGTAGTAAGCACGCCCAGTACATCAAATGTAAATCATTGCATCATGTTAAATAGTACGTTAACCGTATGTTTGCTACAGCATGTAAGTTAGCATGTAAGTAATGTAAGTAATTAGTGTAACAACTTGTTTAATTCACATAGAACAATAAGGAAGCGCTAAGGTTCATTTTATTGTTAAGCATGCTGATGCATTTTGATCTGTGCGCATCTTCTACAAATGTTCTAGAATAAGAAGGTAACTGCTTATCTTTTTCTATCTCTTCATCTTCTTCTATCTCTTCATCTTCTTCTAGAGTGATCACATAACGGTGAAAAGGTACGTGTGACTTTAACACTCGGCACCTTTCAGGGTGGTGCCTTTCTTCACTTGCATACTTGTTAATACGCCTGATGCAGCATATCTTCCTTCTCTAAACTTACTGTGCGGGTTGTCTGGGGAGTCTTCTTTCATTCTTTGGACATAAAACTTCTACGATTCCCACACCTTGCGCATCCATTCTCTGTATCTTAGCCTGTGAAAGGCTTTAGGACTTTCTAGACTGTTTAATCTGTTGTCACACATTTCAAAACCTTCGTATCGGCGTGGGTATTGCGCTCGTGTTGGATAAATGCTTTCTGTTTAGATAGCAAAACGTTTTTCTCCTAGCAAAGTGATTGCAAGAAAGATAGCGCTTTCGAAATCTATCCACTTTATTTTGAACACATAATAGATTCTTTATGAGCCAATCAGGGTTAAAAGAGACCATCTATGGTTGCTGTTGTACTGGAGTGACGCTCATTAGTATGGCTATCCACTTATTAGTATGCAGGAAATCCAAATTGCTCGAGTGCGGAAATCCAAATTAGTGTGCAGGAAATCCAAATTGTTTTAGACTGCGGAAATCCAATTTAGTATGCAGGAAGGAAGGGGAAGGCAGAAACAAGTATAATTCAAATGAACACATACTAGTATGCCGCAATGTAAAAGGTGTTACTACCACACCTTTGCCTCACTTTGCCCTCTATACCTTGTAAATCATGGTAAGTTACATTTAATATACCTTTTCTATCACCTCAGGATCAAACACCTGCTTTAGTCGTTTTATGCCAACAAGTTTTTCAGTTGCTGTGTACCAAATGTTACAGCTACCATGAGGGCTATAAAGAATGCATCTTTTCCTTTTCGCAGTTCTTGTTCTGTGTTTTTCACACAAAAGACCTTTATGTCAACCCCATTTCACGAACAAACGATGCATTATGGACTATTATCACGTTAGGCTGGGAGTTCAGCCTGTGGGAGCACTAGTTTGTCGAAGACTTGGACAGCAAATACTAACACCAAATCTGGTTGCAATAAATTTGGCCACCAAGTGACAAGTTTTATTAAACAACAAACCAGCAATAGCAATAGCTCGCTTCAGTCAAATTTAGTATCCACAGCGGACAGTTTCACATGTGACAAAACCAGATGCGAATTTTGTAAGTACTTCTCTGTCAACTCTCAAACTTTTTCTAGCACACAAGGAAACCATGGAACATGAAAACATGGACAGAGCAATGCAAGTTACCGGTATACATTTTTTTTTCAGGAGAGACCAATTGTAGAAGTTCATGTGGAATGTTTACATTTTTCACTTAAATTTGGAAAATGTTTTTTTCTTCAATTCATTGTTAACACCTGTAACCTTTAATTTACAGTTGTTTTTATCATCTTTTCAATATTATTTGTTTGCCTTCATTTGCTATTTTCAGCTTTTCATCACTTTACTGCTTGCCTTGCTTTGTTTTATGAACCCCCTGAGATAGCTATATAAGGTAGCTCAGTTTATGGTGGGAGGAATATCACGAGAGGATTTACTGTTCCTTAGTTTAATTTGAGAAAGAGCTTGTGAAGAGAACAAAAGTGACCCATAGGATCTAAAAGAAAATCAACTACAAAATATATTTTGAAAAAAATGGAATAATCATTTCTGACACTCGAAATGGATCATGAAAGCGCTGATGGAAGTGAAAGGACAAGATAGAGGAAACAGTGAAACAAGGAAAAAGTTGGAAAAATTGCATTGTATTCAGCACCACCACGTTCACCAGAAGGATAGCCTGAAACACTGTTAGTATGCGAAGGAATCCATCCGCTCTCTCTTATGTAAAGGAATACATCCAGTTATTATTATGCAAAGCAATTCATCCACTCTCTGTGATGTAAAGGAATACATCCACCGTTATTATCCAAAGGAATTCATCCGCTCTCGGTGATGTAAAGGAATACATCCACCGTTATTATCCAAAGGAATTCATCCACTCTCTGTGATGTAAAGGAATACATCCACCGTTTTGGATATTATCCAAAGGAATTCATTCGCTCTCTGTTATGTAAAGGAATACATCCACCGTTATTATGCACAGGAATTCATCTGCTCTCTGTGATGTAAAGGAATACATCCACCGTTATTATGCAAAGGAACTCATCCATTGTTTATTCTTCCATTCTAATTATGTTGGTATTGTTTTAGTTTAAAAAGGGTAACAACGCAAAGAGTTTAATCGTCAAAATTCATCCTCTACGAGAAGAAAAGAATAGCAATGCCTTACACTGATGCAAGAAAACGATGCGAATATACAAGGAATTATCGGAGAAATCACCCTGAAAAATATAAAATGATGCTAGAAAAGAATGCGAAATATAAGAAACTGAAGAGGGAAGAAATGAAACGTTTAAAGGAGGAGAAAGAAAACCATTTCCAACAAGACTTGGATGAGTTGATGCAGCAAATTGACGGAGAAAATCAACAAGAAGTGGATAAGAATGAAATGGACGATGATGTGAAAGAGCAAATAGAGCGGATGACAGCAGAAAATCACAAACGTTTTGAGTTGCAGTTAAACAAGCTAAGCCGAAGCTCTACAAGATGTCTTCAATGCAATGCATCATTTGTTTACATGAAACAAAACGTTGGAGAGACGGATTCTGTAGAATACGGAATGACAAGCCCATACGATACGATTGCTGGTGTCAACATTCACAAGAAATGTATGTTTGACTATACTGTACGGATCCTGTTGTCACAACCTGTAAAGTGTCCACATTGCCGTCAAGTCTTAGCCATAGCTGCAGTTGCTCCAGCAAACGAGCGAGCTTGGAATGCTTACCGGATGCCTTATTTACCCCGACGAATGCGCGAACAACAAACAAGAAAAAACGGTAGTTGTCACTACCACAAAATCTCACGAAAGCTCATAACCAGTTAAACACAACGCTCTACAGAGTCCTGTTACATTCATTTGACATATTGTCTCAGGAGTTACATAATTTCACAATTTTTCACCTTAATCTTCATATTCCTGCAGCTAACTCTCCAATGTTTGTGTTTATATTTAATCCCTGGCCCAGCTTGTCTTTTGGTCAATTCTAGGAAACACACAGTTTGTTTTATCATTGTCTGAACGATAATGTTCAAGAAAGAGAAACAAATATTTTCAATGTTTGCGCTTTTTTTTTACAATAATGATAGGCTTGACTGGTGTTTACAGTGTTAGATTCTGCAAAACTTCATTATTCATTATTCATTATACATTATTCCACAAACACAGTGTATTGCCTAGTAAGTTATGGCAAAAACAACACTCCGAAAAAAAAAAAGCTTATCAGACATCGACACTGTCCTATGAACTGAAAAAACAAATTAAAGTCGGTTTGACTTTAAAGTAAAAGCACGAAATAATCCCAAAGCACGAAATTGAATCCAGACATTATTCCCTCCTTGTATATGCCAATGACAGCATAAGTTGTCTTCCCATAGCCTCGAGTATGTGCGTGAATACATCTGGTGTTATATGAAACCTTGAAAACAGCGTCCTCAATCTGGAACGTTGTTGAATAGAATATTATCGAGTGTAATTACATGCAGGAATTTATGAAACCTTTTTTCACTTAACATAACGAAACCTTTATAAATCCCTTACCTTATAAAATCTTAAATCACTGCTGAACAATTTAAAAACGCATATAGACTAAATTGATGCTGTTGGTTATCGCAGAATCCTTTTGTTAAAAACATGGCCTTCAAACAAGAAACTGTACGGGAAGCTGGGAAACATTTTAACAGTGAACCATCTCCTAAAAGACAGAAACTAGACGTATCCTACAGAGTTGAAAGTTACTGGGATATTTTACAAGAGGAAAATGCAACGGAAATGCAATGGGAGATACTACGCCATACGATGCAGATGGCGGCTGAAGAGAAGAGGAACTTACATCAAGAATTGTTAAGTTTACCACGCTGCAGAGTCCGTGGGGTGGTGAGTCTGATATACTTGTCTATTTTCTTTAAATCTAAGACATATATCGCAACAGAGGAAATTAGTATACACCAACCAACGTAAGATATATTTCTGTTTTTCAGGAGAGACCAGTAGTAGGAGTTGATGTGCAATGTTTACATTATCACTCACAGATGGCGAATTTGTGTGTGCACACTCATTTTGATTCTATTACAGACGATATACTGTTTATCCACAAGAACCAACCACTGACTTTTGGGGAGGCTATGGAGTTATGGTCTGTAACATACTATGATGAATGAAACATTGTTGAAGAAAAAACTCTTTTTCCTTTTCGTTTCTCGTAGACAAAACAAACATTGGGAGTGTTGGTACGACAGAAAACGAGACATATATCAGCATAGACATTTTGATAGTAGAATCGGTGAACTGATTTCTTTTACCAATCAACAAATTATCAAGCATACAACTTTAAGGTCTAGAATCAATCGTAGAACACCTTGCTAAGAAACAATCTTTACTTCATAATAAAATCTCCTCCCTTCAGCTACTAATTACAACCCTATTGTGGGATTTTTACACATGGCAACAAAGGAATAAGACTATGTTGGCATTCCTGGAATATTTGTGTTTTACCTTTTAAATGACACATCTAACGACAATTTATCATTCTCCTACAGCCTGATAACGCGTGTTTCATTAGAGAAGAGGCATGGAGTCTGGAAAGTCAAAAAGCCGCGCAGCATACTTGAACTGGAGAAAAATTAATAAGGACAAAGACAAGAAACACATAGAAACCATGCTGGCGAAGAGACGAAAAGATTGCGCCGTATGAGGAATGAATTTAAACAGTTGGATCGTCTATATCAGCAAGAATGGCGGCAGTTTGTAAAAAGCCTTTTTATTCAGTCGGAGAGAGACTTAATTGAAAAGGAGCGCATTTTTAAAGAAGAATGGAGCCGATGTTTTCAAAACCTCATGACTGCATCAACTGACGTTAATAGGCAAAAAGATATTTCGCTTGAAGAGGATTTAGCCGTGAGGATGAAAGAATGTCATGTTGATGTGTGGAACAATCAAAGACTGCAGCAAGAAATGAGTAACATTGTTTATTACCATTCTCAGGCACAAAGCTTTGAATTGCCGCAGGCTGCTTTTGTAACTGACAGTTCAAAAGAACATAACGAAAGTTATGCTCCTTCGCAGGAAAGAATCAGCGAGTTATGTTTAGAAGCTGTTAGCTTCCCTTAATGTTAGAAACTTAATGTGACAACATATTTCTTTTTTATTACTACCGTTATTAAAAATATCCCGTGAATTGTATACGTTGCATGGTTGTTGTTGTTGTTCTTTTTTACATGAATGTGTTTCATTCATAGTGCGAATGACTCTCATATCTCACCGTAATTTTTAAGTTTCATACAATCCTTTGCGTCAAAACTGTCGAGAAGGCAAAAGAAATATGATTGGTTGGTAACTAGCATTTAACCACTTAATAAAAAACCCTCAATCAGTAATCTCTCCCAGTAGTAACCCTGGCCTATCCAGGCCCTAACCAATCACAGAGCAGCATTGGGTCCCATGGGACTCTAACCCTAATTTGTTAAGCCCTAACCCTAATTGTACAATATTAATTAAAAACAATTAATTAAAAACAATGAAAAAAAATACTTAATTAAAAACAATGAAAAAAACAATTAATTAAAAAACAATGAAAAAAGACACCCCTAACCCCAACCCATAAACCCCATTCCCTAACCCTACTCCATGGGTGTCAAGCAAAGGGTGTCACGCAACCCTAAGCCCCAATCCTTGCCCAATGCATGTCCGTCCTTGAGCATTTCTTACCCCTATTTGGTCATGGCGTCGGTTGAGCTGACCAATCACGGCGTGTCTGGCTCTTATAAATACTTTTGAACTAGCCTTAAAGCATCATTTCTCGACAATCCCATCGTGAAAAGACTACACCAAAAAAAAAAAGAAAGCTGATTGAAGATGGCCTCTCACCCCACCAATATCACTGCTACTAATAGAGGAATGAACTCCACCGTTGTCTCTTTGGCTATACTGCGAGGATTACCGTTCTGCTTTTACACCACTACAGATCAGAAGTTGGCTGACACCGTTACTGCTATAAAACAGGATTTGGATAAGGCCTCCGATCTGCATTTATGGAAAATAAACCACAGCAACAATTGTTCAGAGATTGTTAGCACTTCCTATGAAGACGATGTGACCGATGTCCTGTTATCCAACAGAAACAGTCTCAAGAATAATTTTGCAGTGGCAGATAGTTTGGATAGGGAAGCGTTTAGAGCTTGTTATGCAGAGGATTCAATCTTCATCCATTTCCCTTATCAAGAGAGGATAGCGATCATGCGGGACTATTGATTGTTTTCTCAAAGACATTTTCCATGGCACCTCACGATGAACCCATTGTTCCAGGAAGATTAGGATGGAGCGTCAATCTGGCCAAAGAAATGAAGAAACCAATCTACTTATATGACATGACCACGAATACCTGGCACAGCTACCGTTACGCTAACGAAAAGTTCACAGAGTGTGGTATGCTAAGTTTAGTGAGGACCACTACTTTGCTGGGACCACAAGATTTCCCTCTTGATAGTGTTGGAAAGAAAGTGTTACTAACCGTTTATTGTCCGTTCTTGCCCGTTTGCTTGTCCGTTTCTTGCCCTTATTTGGTAAAAGCTTGGCATCTGTTTCATCGGTCGATTAACCACAGCGTCTGTTGAGCTGACCAATCGCATCATTTTCTACCCTTATTTGGCAATGGGTGCATGCTATAAGCGCGTTCCCAATGCAGTCGACATCAGTTCCAGCCAATCCTCAGGATCACAGTTAACAATGACTCGTTTTTGCTTAGTCGTTGATACACGGGTTCTGTTTGAAAAGCGGTTATAGCGTCCGAGAGATGGGCATCGCAGACCCCGAAGGGAGATCCGTCATTCTTCACCGATTTCTTCCCACCACCACGACGGACGTGGACGTCAGTGACGAAGCCCTCATCTCCCAAGACAGACGCTCGCACGGACTATGTTTTGCTCCAAAATGTCTGAAAAACCGTCACCACCCATCCCAGGTCCTTCCTCTGCTGAAACGCCAGTGGCAAGCAATGCATACTCCGACACGTCAGAGCATTGCCATCTGCGCCGACCCCCAGTTGTTGGACGAGTGGAAGAAGATGGACAACACCTTACCAACCTTTGAAGAACACCCGCTGTGGTCGTTTGTTGACAAGCCCCTTGGTACAGCCAACGTGTGGAACGTTAGGGAAATACATGACACGTGTGACGACCACTCCTACAGAGCAGGCAACGTGTGGCATGACCATTGCGCTCGCATCTTGAGTGTGAAATTGGCCAACGCCTTGAACGATTCCCTTCCTACCCTGGAAGAAGTCAATCGCCAATGCGTGCTGTGGCAGAGGCGGTGCGACGATTTGTTGGACAAACTGCTGTGCAATTATTGCATCGAGGAGAAAGATGAAGCGTACTCCCGCGTAGAAGGGTTAGACTGGCGCCCCAGCATATGTAGCGATTGGCGCGCTATTCGCTGGATTCTGGAAGAGCACGTGTCTGACGAACATGACCCCTCACCTCTACTGAGCTATGATGACGAACAACCTCAGAGCATGTGGTGTTGGTACCCCACTCATCCTTTCATCTCTTCTTCTTCCACAGACTGACTGACTTACATGGATTACAGACGGCAAATCATCACCACAGGAGGTGCCCAAGGCGTGGACATGTACGTAGAACACTGTTGCCTCGCTACCCATCGTTCGTGCCGAGTGCTCATCCCACCCTGCCATCCGAGAGCCAAGTACCTAACCCCGCTATCCCCGGAAGAAATGACCGAAGGCCGCGAGACGTTGCAGCAAGCCGCCCTCGACCTGAACAGATCCTTTTCATCCCCCATCACCCTACAGTACCTCACGCGCAATTACCACGTGGTCAAGGACGCCACCCTGGTGCTGGTGTTGAGTTTCTCCGACGACAGGGGAGGTGTGGTGGGAGGTTCGGCCTGGGCGATGGCTATGACCATTCGACTTAACAAACCTTTGCACTTCTTTGACGGTGTGAGTGGTGCCTGGTTTTACTGGCAACACGGGGCGTTTGTTCCCTGTCAGGGTTCTGCCATGTCGGACGAGTTGATACCCCCACCCACCCTGAAGAGTGAGCATGTGGCCATTGCGGGCGCCCGCGAACCCAATAACCTCATCGTACAAGCCCTGAAACTCTATTCGAACTCTGACTCTTTTTTCATTGATTTCAGGAGGGCGAGTGTGTGCATTGACCTGGACGGTTTTCGCACTGGGAAAAAGTTCATCATGCGTGAATTGGGGTGGAGCAATGGGCAACAGTCCAATTGTTTTCATTACACTCACGATATGTACTACGAGGACCTATCACCCCAGGACAAAACATCAGTTAATTACGTGCGAAGCAAGGTGCATGGGCTGTCCTTTCGACCCAACCCCCAAGAGCATCGTTACTTTCAATTGCACGAACAAGGTGAATTGGAATAAGACATTGAATTATTATACGAACTACATGCTACTCTCGACAGACCCCTCGTAGCTTACAAAGAAGGGTGTTTGGAAAAAGACCTATTGGACAAACTGAACATTCCCCACGTGAACTTGGAAAGCCTAGGTTGCCCCAAATATGACGTTTTGATAAAAAACAAACCGCAGCGCAACTGTGGTTGTCACAAAAACTCTCGCACTAATCACTGCAGTATGGCTGAATGTCGCTTGTTCATGGAGTGGTATAATCAATTGACACAAGAGCTAGAGTTAAAACTGTAAAAATACGTTTTATTGTTAATAAACAAAATTACACACAAAAATGAATTGTCTCTTCACAACTGCATCAGCCATGGGACCAGTCCATCAGCATCCAATTGCCCTGCTATTTGCACCTGAACCTCCCTGAACCAGTCAGTAAGCGCTCGTTGTTTGTCACGCACCCCCAGTTTCCTCACATCAGCAACCTACAGAACAAGTCAAAGATAATCTTCTAATTCGTCCAATGCTTCATAACTATACCATCCAATGTCACTGACCGTTTTAACATCAGGAGGTAAACGACCCGAAGGGGTGGGTGCCAGTCCCACTCTAAATTGGCGTTGAATAATCATGCGTTGAATTTCCATGTAAATCTCTCGCAATGTCTCTCGCGGTATGTCCCGACTCTTGTGAAAAGGTAGGGCCTTCACGTGAGCCTCCAATGACATGCCTCGATTTCTCAGTACGCACCATGAACACACCCATTCACACCGGTCCAACTGAGTGCTTATCCAAAAGATCCGCAAATGCCGACTCCCTCGCTCACACACGGCTCTCACCAACCCGGTTGCAGGACAAATGCAGACGCCCCGCACATTTCGCACATCACCACACGACATTGGAAACGGGGACCTACATGTCCACGGACTCTTATTGGTACTCCCCTCCCACGGTGAATTCAACTACGGAAAAAAAAAAGACAACACTTGATGTGAACCAACACTCCAATTTTTATTGACAGATAACCATACAATTGTCAATAATCAAAGTCTTTCTCTATGAGTGGACAGGCCTCAAACACTTTTTCTTCCCCCAATGTTCATCTACAAACTCTACCCACTCCCAATAAATTCCTGTCTTCATTCGTTCCAGCTTTATAGAGAGATGTAGCACGTTCTTGTAATGCGCAAGCATTTGCCCTGAGGGGCATGGTAACATCCCCACACTGTTCAATTTAGCTAGTTTGTAATAGTGAGGTTGAAAATAACGTAACAACGTCATTTGCATGTCTAAATACAACTGGCGAAGCAACGCCCTATCGTTTGGATGTTGTTGCAAGTCAAATACAAATCTCATTCCATCCAACGAAAAACATTGTTTTAAACGAGTACACCACGGGCAATACTCCTCACGGAGTTTAAGCGCAGGTTGGAATAGGTGAAATGTATCCCTGATGCTCAGTTCCAAGGGTGGTTGCACCTCATCCAACCATGAGCGCAACCTCACTACTCCCTCCCCATCTTCTTCTGCGACGGCGCACACCATACCAGTCAAAACGCACATGACAATGCCTCTACGGCTCAAATGTTGGTTGGGGATCGTACACTTTTCCACATGTTCGCCCCAAATGTCATTTATCTTCAAGAAAAAAAGAAAAAAAACAGTCACCTTTAAATGTTCAGAAAGGCTGGTCCACGCATAGCCAACGGTCTAATTGGATCCAACGCCTCCATGCAATCCGCCTCATTGTAATCGCTCACGGCCTCCATCCACCTGTCCACCAATTGCGAGCGCCGCTCCCTCGCATACTTCAGGGCTTGCTTCAATGTAACAAATGGTACATCGCCCCTCAACTCCACGCAATCACCTCTCAAACCATAATAACGCGTCGCACAAGCGTCAAGATTCCTCTTTAGTCATTGCATACTCTTTTTGCCACTTCCAAGCCAGACCCACACCCCCAATGGACAGACCCACCCTCCGAATACACAAACACCACGAACACACCAGAGAGCCAACGCTCCACACCGAACTCAACTGTCTCCGTCCAGAACGTTAAAGAATGTTACAACGGTACTAGAAGAGGCGTTAACGGAGAACGAGCGCTTAACCAAACATCAACAATCTTGTATGTCAACACTCACGAATGTGGTAGGATTGCTACAAGAAAGTAACCTGAAAAATAGCGAGTTGACAGAACAGCTACAACAACGCGAGCGAGCCTATCAGAGTTTGGAAGAAACTTGTCGTCAACTTAGAAGGCTGTTGCTGTGTGAGGAGTGTACATGTGTGTTTGACAAGCATAAAGACGGCAAACTTCTATTGTGTGGTGCTTGTGAAAACCAAACTTTAAGATGGAGGAAATGCCAATCAACCCACGCGAAATGTTCGTCTTTGTCGTAAAAACCTCTTCCCGGGAAGGGTCGAGTTCACTCCGCGAGGTGCGAGTATATGATGACAGAGCATTCGTACATATCACCCGCCAAGCAACCTCACGGGTGGCGAACCACATGAACTTCCCCTTGCGGGATCGCGTGGGTGGTTCCGAGAAACGGGTAAGTATTGATCGAGCGAGCAACCTAGTTCTTTCCGAGAATTTTTAGTCCCACCCAATTTCTAGGCTACAGGATCATCAAAATTCACAAAGTATGGCATTTCGCAGAAGAGCGGCGTGTCACTGGTTTATTTGCTGATTATGTCAATACTTGGCTCAAAATCAAACAAGAAGCCTCAGGGTGGCCTCGTTGGTGCGTGGATGAAGAGAGCAAACGCCATTACATCGAGAGTTATTACCAGAGGGAGGGCATTCGTCTTGATTATGAGCGCATTGAGAAGAACCCGGGCCTGAAAGCCTTAGCGAAGCTGATGTTGAACAGTTTCTGGGGCAAATTTGTTAAAGGCAAAATAAGCCCACAACCGTGACCATCGCCAGACCCCATGTGCTGTTTGACCTGTTTGACGATAGCACGCGCCAAGTATCTACCCTACGTGTTTGTACGGACAACTTGCTGGAAGCGGTCTACACGAGAATTGATGAAGATGTAGAAGTCAGTCAGAAAACCAACATCTTCATTGCTGCGTTCACGACCTGCTGGGCTCGATTAAAGCTGTACTCCTACCTAGACGAACTGCAAGATCAAGTGCTCTACTATGATACGGATTCGGTGATCTACCGATGGCGTGAGGGCCAGCCATCCATCCCCCTTGGCGACTACTTGGGGACATGACAGATGAGCTGGACGGTGACACTATCGCCGAATTCGTATCTGGTGGAGCCAAAAATTACGGCTACACAACCTCCTCAGGCAAAACAGAATGCAAAGTGCGTGGCTTTACTCTAAATGTACGTGGTAGTGCCATTTTAAACTTCCACACCATGAAAACCAACATACTCCGCGAACTGGAGGATCCGTTAGAGGAGAGAAGAAATCTCTTAGTCACCATCCCCAATCATTTCCAGCGGGATAACACGGCCAAAAGAATCAAACTGACCGAAAGAGTCAAGAGGTATGGACTGGTCTTTGACAAACGTGTTATCGACCCTGCTACCAAAGTTAGTCTCCCATACGGATTCCACCGTGTTTCAAACGAACTCGACAGCGAGGATGAAGCCATGGTTGAGCTATTATGTGAACTGTATAAAGGAACATTGTTGTTGTTGTTCTCATTGTCAAAAAAGAGGAGCCTCCATAGCTGTTTTTTCTCGTAGGTTGTAAATAGCTTTTTCTAGTTGTAAATAGTTTTTTCTCTTGATAGTTGTAAATAGGTTTTTGAGCCTTGATAAATAGCTGTTTTTTCTCATAGGTTCCAAATAGATTTTTCTAGTTGTAAATAGTTTTTTCTCTTGATAGTTGTAAATAGGTTTTTGAGCCTTGATAAATAGTTTTTGAGCCGTGATAGGTTTTTGAGCCTTGATAGTTGTAAATAGTTTTTTATTCTTTGTCATTAAAAATCGGAGTGTTGCTTTAAATCGATTGTTGTGTCTTTTTTAGGGTTGCGTGACACCCTTTGCGTGACACCTTTATTTCAGGGTTAATTAAGGGTGATTAATTGTTTTTAACTTTGAACATTTTTGTACATTTAGGGATTAGGGTTAAAAAATTAGGGGTTAAAAAAATTAGGGTTATAAAAAATTAGGGGTAGGGGTAAAAAAATTAGGGGTGGGGCTAAAAATGAGGGGTAGGGGTAAAAATTAGGGGTTAGTCCCATGGGACCCAATGCTGCTCTGTGATTGGACTAAACATTTGGGTTGGAGATAATTTATGCTAATTATGCGCATAATTATGCAAATTAGTACCACATGACCTAAATGCTGCTCTCTGATTGGTTAGGCCCCATACCGACCAGGGTTACTACTAACGAACAAGAAAAAAACGGTACTTGTCACTACCACAAAGTCTCACGAAAGCTCATAACCAGTTAAACACAACGCTCTACAGAGTCCTGTTACATTTATTTGACATATCATTGTCTGAGGAGTTACATAGTTTTACAATTTTTCACCTTAATCTTTATATTCCTACAGCTAACTCTCCAATGTTTGTGTTTATATTTAATCCCTGGCCCAGCTTGTCTTTCGGTCAATTCTAGGAAACACACAGTTTGTTTTATTATTGTCTGAAAGATAACGTTCAAGAAAGAGAAACAAATATTTTCAATGTTCGCGCTTTTTTTTACAATAATGATAGGCTTGACTGGTGTTTACAGTGTTAGATTCTGCAAAACTTCATTATTCCGCATACAGTGTATTGCCTAGTAAGTTACGGCAAAAACAACACTCCGAAAAATAAAAGCTTATCACACATCGACGTTGTCCTATGAACTGAAAAAAAATTAAAGTAGTTTTGACTTTAAAGTAAAAGCACGAAATTGAATCCAGACGTTATTCCCTCCTTGTATATGCCAATGACAGCATAAGTTGTCTTCCCCATAGCCTCGAGTATGTGCGTGAATAGTCAGAATACTGTCTTCACAAAATCAAGGCGTTACATTTACCATCAAGCATAACCACAATTTCATGTCTTTCAAGACCACACATCTCCATTTCCTCGATATCAACAATTTTCTGGCTCATGGTTTTATTCACGGCAAATTTATGAAGGCCTAAGAGTGTCCTCCAACCAAGGGCTTTTGCCCTTACGAATGGATGGATTCTCTGGACAAAAGTTACAACACTCTTCCCTTCCACCTCACACAGCGTTTTATTCTTAACTCACAAAGTCCAATATTTCTCAAGAAGAGTACCAGTACTACCAACAAGTATGGTACGACAACAACATGCAGAGAAAAACAGAGCTTAAAAATGGCGTTTTGGGGAATTTCGCGTTTTTGGCTGTCTTTCATGTTTAATTTAAGGATAAAGTTCATGTTATAAACAGGTTTGTTGGGTTTTTTTTATACTTCCTAGCTTGCCCATTTTGTAAGTACTTCTCTGTCAACTCTCAAACATTTTCTAGCACACAAAAAGGAAACCATGGAACATGGACAGACCAATGTAAGTTATACATTTTTTTTTTCAGGAGAGACCAATTGTAGGAGTTCATGTGGAATGTTTACATTTTCACTTGGAACATTTGTTTTCCTTCAATTCATTGTTAACACCTATAACTTTAATTTGCTCATTCTAAATTTGTTACAGTTGTTTTTTATCATCTTTTCGATATTATCCGTTTGCCTTCATTTGCTATTTTCAGCTTTTTATCACTTTACTGCTTGCTTTGCTTTGGTTTATGAACCCCCTGAAATAGCTATATAAGGTAGCTCAGTTTATGGTGGGAGGAATATCACGAGAAGATTTACTGTTCTTTAGTTTACTTTGAGAAAGAGCTTGTAAAGAGAGGAAAAGTGACCCATAGGATCTAAAAGAAAATCAACTACGAAATATATTTTGAAAAAATGGAATAATCATTTCTGACACTAGAAATGGATCATGAAAGCGCTGATGGAAGTTAAAGGAGAAGATAGAGGAAACAGTGAAAGGAAAAAATTGGAAGAAAGTGCATTGTATTCAGCACCACCACGTTCACCTGAAGGACAGCCTGAAACACTGTTATTATGCAAAGGAATTCATCCGCTCTCTGTTATATAAAGGAATACATCCAGTTGTTATTATGCAAAGGAATTCATCCGCTCTCTGTGATGTAAAGGAATACATCCACCGTTATTATGCTAAGGAACTCATCCATTGTTTATTCTTCCATTCTAATTACGTTGGTATTGTTTTAGTTTAAAAAGGGTAACAACGCAAAGAGTTGAATCGTCAAAATTCATCCTCTACGAGAAGAAAAAATAGCAATGCCTTACACTGATGCAAGAAAACGATGCGAATATACAAGGAATTATCGAAAAAATCACCCTGAAAAATATAAAATGATGCTAGAAAAGAATGCGAAATATAAGAAACTGAAGAGGGAAGAAATGAAACGTTTACAGGAGGAGAAAGAAAACCATTTCCAACAAGACTTGGATGAGTTGATGCAGCAAATTGACGGAGAAAATCAACAAGTGGATAAGAATGAAATGGACGATGATGTGAAAGAGCAAATAGAGCAGATGACAGCAGAAAATCACAAAATTTTTGAGTTGCAGTTAAACAAACTAAACCAAAGCTCTACAAGATGTCTTCAACGCAATGCATCATTTGCTTACATGAAACGAAACGTTGGAGAGACGGATTCCGTAGAATACGGAATGACAAGCCCATACGATACGATTGCTGTGGTGTCAACATTCACAAGAGATGTATGTTTGACTATACTGTACGGATCCCGTTGTCACAACCTGTAAAGTGTCCACATGGCCTTCAAGTCTTAGCCATAGCTGCAGTTGCTCCAGCAAACGAGTGAGCTTGGAATGCTTACCGGATGCCTGATTTACCCCGACGAATGTGCGACAAAGGAAACAATGGAACATGAAAACATGGACAGACCAATATAAGTTATACATTTTTTTTCAAGAGAGACCAATTGTAGGAGTTCATGTGGAATGTTTACATTTTCACTTAGACTTGGAACATTTTGTTTTTCTTCAATTCATTGTTAACACCTGGAACCTTTAATTTGCTCATTCTAAATTTGTTACAGTTGTTTTTATCATCTTTTCGATATTATCCGTTTGCCTTCATTTGCTATTTTCAGCTTTTCATCACTTTACTGCTTGCCTTGCTTTGTTTTATGAACCCCCTGGATAGCTATATGAGGTAGCTCGGTTTATGGTGGGAGGAATATCACGAGAGGATTTACTGTTCTTTAGTTTACTTTGAGAAAGAGCTTGTGAAGAGAAGAAACGAAAAGTGACCCATAGGATCTAAAAGAAAATCAACTACGAAATATATTTTGAAAAAATGGAATAATCATTTCTGACACTCGAAATGGATCATGAAAGCGCTGATGGAAGTGAAAGGAGAAGATAGAGGAAACAGTGAAAGGAAAAAATTGGAAGAAAGTGCATTGTATTCACCACCACCACGTTCACCTGAAGGACAGCCTGAAACACTGTTATTATGCAAAGGAATTCATCCGCTCTCTGTTATATAAAGGAATACATCCAGTTGTTATTATGCAAAGGAATTCATCCGCTCTCTGTGATGTAAAGGAATACATCCACCGTTATTATGCTAAGGAACTCATCCATTGTTTATTCTTCCATTCTAATTACGTTGGTATTGTTTTAGTTTAAAAAGGGTAACAACGCAAACAGTTGAATCGTCAAAATTCATCCTCTACGAGAAGAAAAAATAGCAATCCCTTACCCTGATGCAAGAAAACGATGCGAATATAACTGTCAACTGGGGACTCCAAACAACTCATGAAAGAGATGATACACTACTTAGTGCAAATCAGTCAAAAGAGCTCTGAGTAGTTGAAGGAAGAGTTTGTTACTTTTTGAGGCCATTGACCAAAAACTGGAATACCTAAAACAAAGTTCTGGTGAACCTAGTAGAGACAACACAGTAGAAAACAGAACTCAAGAAGATAGCAATGATAAAGGGGAAGATCTAACGGACACAGATGACAAAGAAGACACCCAAGTCTGAAACCGAGGATCGTGCATTCTTTGATGATGAGGGGAGCAGAGTTGGCGCAGTGGTGAGAGTGCCACCAGAAATCCAACAAATGATCCTGAGGCATACCATGGAAATTGTGGCAAAAGAAAGAGCAGCACTACATGAATAACTACTAGGATTACCTCGTTGCAAAATCACCAACACAATCCATGCATATGTTTCCCCTCTAGGCCACGTTCTCCTCCACCCAGGGAAAGCCCAGAACAGTCTTCTCGCCCTTAACACAAAAAACCTTTAAACTAGGACAGCTTTGCACTTGTGGAATTTATTCAGATTATTGCAGGTTCTAAAAGAGCCCACCTAACGTACTAACAGTAGCTACTAATATCTCACCGCTTGGCTTTCCCTATACTATGTCCCTTGTAATGCTTCGCTAATATGGTAACTGGCATTGATAAATGCCCAGAAAACGTGACAGTGTTCATTCCTCTTTCCAGTAAATTTCACTCATCAAGTATTTGATATACCACCTCTAGCATCATTGAACCTAAACATGGATGATCGCCACATCAGACACCAGATGGAGCTGATCCTGCGGAAACGAATCGCTTAACAAAATGAGATGATAGATGGGTTGTTCTCCAATCTAGCCTCATTTCTTGAGCAGCAGAGTGGAGACCTAAATTTGATTCCAACGGGTTTAATTTCTCTTAACTGGTTTTAGCCTTGTATTGTTAGTTCCCTTCTTGTGTGTGTAACATTCTACTGTATTAATATTGCATTCAGGAATTACACCCCACACAATCAGGAACAACAGGAAGAAATCAGTGAAATTATTTTTTACCATCAACCTGTGGAAAGCTCCAAGGCACTTTTGTAACTGGCATTTCCAAGGACTATTACGAATGTACTGATCCTTCTCAAGAAATGATCTTTCAGCCATGTTTAGAAGCTTATAGCTTCCCTTAAATGTTAGAAACTTATTGTAATGACGCTTATTCCTTTTTTTACTATCAGACAAACACGCTATCACTCAAATAGTGCACCGGGGACTTCACAGGGCAACAAACAATCGTAGTTATGTACCACAGCCACGCGGCCAGCCCAATTTGTGATTTTTGTTCTAAATCAGGTCATGTTATGGTGGTATGTCGCCAGCATCAAATCAGCAATGCGATCCATGCATATGTTTCCCTTCTAGGCCACGTTCTTCTCCACCTTGGGAACGCCCAGAACAGTCTTCTCTCCCTTAACACACAAAACCTTTAAACTAGGACAGCTTCACACCTGTTTGTTAAGTTTCTGTATCTAGCCATATTATATTAAGCAATGCGAGAAGTTGAGCGAGATCTGTCTCTTCCAAAGTCCTCCTGAGCACAAACATCATGGCTCACATGGACGATCACCATATAAGAAACCGGACTGAGCTAATGCTGCGGAAACGGATCGCTGAACAAAATGAGCTGATAGATGGGTTGTTCTCCAACCTAACCTCATTTCTTGAGCAGTAGAGTGGAGACCAAAATTTAATTCCAATAGGTTTAATTTCTTTGAACTGGTTTTAGCCTTGTATTGTTAGTTCCCTTCTTGAGTGTAACATTCTCCTGTATTAATATTGCATTCAGGAATTACACCCTACACTTGTTCACGGTACAGGGTTTGGAGCGAACCCTGCACAATTTTTTGTTAAGTATCTGTATCTAGCCATCTAAATATTATATTAAGGAATGCAAGAAGTTGAGCGAGATCTGTCTCTTCCAAAAAACAGTTTCGTGGATAGAACGCCCCTACCGACAATACATGGCTCTGTCCCGTCACCTCTACTCGACGGCAAAATCCTTGGCGTGGAGGGAGAAGAAAAAAAAAACAACCCTGGTACCAAATGCCTTGACAAGGTTAACTGGCGCAAACGTTGTATTATCCCCATCCGCAATGACGACGAACTGTGCTGTGCGCGAGCCATAGTCACCATGAAAGCCCACTGCCACCGCGAAGAGGGAGTGAATGGTGGTGCGAATGGGACACTCTGTGAAGGGGTCGCCCCTTACAACAAGCGAAGGCCCTGGAACTGCATGCTGAAGCCAGTGTTCCGGCTGGTCCCTGCAGGTTGGAGGAACAACAGTTCCAAAACGCTTTGGGGAGCGACTACCAACTACTAGTCATGTGTAGGGCTAAGCCCTTCATGTTGATCTTCAAAGGACCACAAGTTCCACATCAGATCCGCCTCCTCAAGTCACTTAACTACTACGATGGGTGTACATCCTTCCCCGCCTTTGTCAACCGCAGTTATTATTGCCTCCAGTACGAAAAGGGGTACAATGTGGAGGATGCAGAAAACCATCCCTGCGAAGGTCGGGTCTGTCGTCATTGTCAAAGAGAATGTCCTGATCGTCAGTGGGGACGGAGACCCAGCGTGGAATGCCCCCTGTGCCATTGCCTGTTCTATGGTGCGGACTGCCTACGACATCACTCCACCACGGGCAGATGTCAGCGAATCAGAACGTGCCTGGCTTGCAAAGCCCAATACACCGTGAACAAGCGCAAACCGCATCGCTGCGGCATGGCTCAATGTCCGTGTTGTAAAGAAATGGTCAAGATCGATGAGCACAAATGTTTTATTCAGCCCTCCATCCTTGAGGAGAATGAAGCCATTGAGAGCATGGAAGAATGGCATGTGGCTCGGCGGGAGGCCGAACAACAGAAGAAAAAGCTGCCCTTACCACAACCTCTCTTTGTGTACTCTGATATCGAGACCTTACAGCTACCAGATCGTACCTTTCAACCCATCTTACTGTGTTACAAGGCCTCCGACGACTACCAAATCCATGACCTCTACGGAGAAGACTGCTGTCTCCACTTCCTTGGCTTAACTGAGTTCAAAAAGGGATCCTTTCCACATTCTTTCAACACCCTGGACAACCTGACCTACGAAGGCCCCCTTCCAGAGCTACGCTATTACGAACCCAATGAAATGACAAGTACAAAACGGAAGGAACTGGAGGAATGGCATACTGCCGAATCCAGACGTGAGGCACCATTTAATCTGCATCAGGAAAAGATTGAGTACTGCCGCTCAGATGTCGAGTTGCTGAAGGCCGGCTGTGATGCCTTCATCACGGAATTTAAATCGACTGCTGGTTTTTACCCCTTGGTGAAATGCGCCACCATCGCCTCCGCCTGCAATGAATACTGGCGACGCCAACATCTACAACCCAATACCATTGCCGTGGAACCACTGCATGGTTGGAGAGGCGCCAACGTTAATCAGTCGCTCCATGTATCATTTGTCTGTGTGTGAGAAAACGATGGCGAGATGGTTACCGAAGATTACGGAACGATAAACCCACAACCTACACTTGCTGTGGAGTGAAGATACATAAGTGTATGTTTGACTACGCGATAAGAATCCCGATGTCACAACCTGCAACGTGTCCGCACTGTCGCAGAGTCATAGCCACGGCTGCAAAGTGAGCGTGGAAGGCCGAGTGGATTTTATCCTGACGAACGCACCGACCCTGGACGAGAAGAAGAAAAAAAACTGTAGTTTTCACTGCCACCAAATCTCATGAAAGCTCATAACCATATCGAGGCCTTACAGCTACCAGATCGTACCTTTTAACCCATCTTACTGTGTTACAAGGCCTCCGACGACTACCAAATCCATGACCTCTACGGAGAAGACTGCTGTCTCCGCTTCCTGTACGCCCTAGACGAAATGACCGATATCCTGGATTGTGAGGAGGAACGACCTGTCATCGTTGTCTTTCATAATCTGAAAGGCTTCGATGGCATGTTCATCTTAAATACCTTGTATGCGCAACAATGCACCGTCCAATCTCAGTTAACAGTGGGAGCTAAGGTCCTTTCCTTCCAAAGTGGCTCTCTTACTTTCAAAGATTCTCTTTGCTTTCTTCCCATGCCTCTTGCCTCTTTTCCTGCCACCTTTGGCTTAACTGAGCTCAAAAAGGGATTCTTTCCACATTCTTTCAACACCCTGGACAACCTGACCTACGAAGGCCCCCTTCCAGAGCTACGCTATTACGAACCCAATGAAATGACAGTGAAAAAACGGAAGGAACTGGAGGAATGGCATACCGCCGAATCCAGACGTGAGGCACCATTTAATCTGCATCAGGAAATGATTGAGTACTGCCGCTCAGATGTCGAGTTGCTGAAGGCCGGCTGTGATGCCTTCATCACGGAATTTAAATCGACTGCTGGTTTTTACCCCTTGGTGAAATGCGCCACCATCTCCTCCGCCTGCAATGAATACTGGCGACGCCAACATCTACAACCCAATACCATTGCCGTGGAACCACTGCAGGGTTGGAGAGGCGCCAACGTTAATCAGTCGCTCCATGTATCATTTGTCTGTGTGTGAGAAAACGATGGCGAGATGGTTACCGAAGATTACGGAACGATAAACCCACAACCTACACTTGCTGTGGAGTGAAGATACATAAGTGTATGTTTGACTACGCAATAAGAATCCCGATGTCACAACCCGTAACGTGTCCGCACTGTCGCAGAGTCATAGCCACGGCTGCAAAGTGAGCGTGGAAGGTCGAGTGGATTTTATCCTGACGAACGCACCAACTCTGCACGAGAAGAAGAAAAAAAAACTGTAGTTTTCACTGCCACCAAATCTCATGAAAGCTCATAACCATATCGAGGCCTTACAGCTACCAGATCGTACCTTTCAACCCATCTTACTGTGTTACAAGGCCTCCGACGACTACCAAATCCATGACCTCTACGGAGAAGACTGCTGTCTCCGCTTCCTGTACGCCCTAGACGAAATGACCGATATCCTGGATTGTGAGGAGGAACGACCTGTCATCGTTGTCTTTCATAATCTGAAAGGCTTCGATGGCATGTTCATCTTAAATACCTTGTATGCGCAACAATGCACCGTCCAATCTCAGTTAACAGTGGGAGCTAAGGTCCTTTCCTTCCAAAGTGGCTCCCTTACTTTCAAAGATTCTCTTTGCTTTCTTCCCATGCCTCTTGCCTCTTTTCCTGCCACCTTTGGCTTAACTGAGCTCAAAAAGGGATTCTTTCCACATTCTTTCAACACCCTGGACAACCTGACCTACGAAGGCCCCCTTCCAGAGCTACGCTATTACAAACCCAATGAAATGACAGTGAAGAAACGGAAGGAACTGGAGGAATGGCATACCGCCGAATCCAGACGTGAGGCACCATTTAATCTGCATCAGGAAAAGATTGAGTACTGCCGCTCAGATGTCGAGTTGCTGAAGGCCGGCTGTGATGCCTTCATCACGGAATTTAAATCGACTGCTGGTTTTTACCCCTTGGTGAAATGCGCCACCATCTCCTCCGCCTGCAATGAATACTGGCGACGCCAACATCTACAACCCAATACCATTGCCGTGGAACCACTGCAGGGTTGGAGAGGCGCCAACGTTAATCAGTCGCTCCATGTATCATTTGTCTGTGTGTGAGAAAACGATGGCGAGATGAATACCGAAGATTACGGAACGATAAACCCACAACCTACACTTGCTGTGGAGTGAAGATACATAAGTGTATGTTTGACTACGCAATAAGAATCCCGATGTCACAACCCGTAACGTGTCCGCACTGTCGCAGAGTCATAGCCACGGCTGCAAAGTGAGCGTGGAAGGCCGAGTGGATTTTATCCTGACGAACGCACCGACCCTGGACGAGAAGAAGAAAAAAAACTGTAGTTTTCACTGCCACCAAATCTCATGAAAGCTCATAACCATATCGAGGCCTTACAGCTACCAGATCGTACCTTTCAACCCATCTTACTGTGTTACAAGGCCTCCGACGACTACCAAATCCATGACCTCTACGGAGAAGACTGCTGTCTCCGCTTCCTGTACGCCCTAGACGAAATGACCGATATCCTGGATTGTGAGGAGGAACGACCTGTCATCGTTGTCTTTCATAATCTGAAAGGCTTCGATGGCATGTTCATCTTAAATACCTTGTATGCGCAACAATGCACCGTCCAATCTCAGTTAACAGTGGGAGCTAAGGTCCTTTCCTTCCAAAGTGGCTCTCTTACTTTCAAAGATTCTCTTTGCTTTCTTCCCATGCCTCTTGCCTCTTTTCCTGCCACCTTTGGCTTAACTGAGCTCAAAAAGGGATTCTTTCCACATTCTTTCAACACCCTGGACAACCTGACCTACGAAGGCCCCCTTCCAGAGCTACGCTATTACGAACCCAATGAAATGACAGTGAAAAAACGGAAGGAACTGGAGGAATGGCATACCACCGAATCCAGACGTGAGGCACCATTTAATCTGCATCAAGAAAAGATTGAGTACTGCCGCTCAGATGTCGAGTTGCTGAAGGCCGGCTGTGATGCCTTCATCACGGAATTTAAATCGACTGCTGGTTTTAACCCCTTGGTGAAATGCGCCACCATCGCCTCCACCTGCAATGAATACTGGCGACGCCAACATCTACAACCCAATACCATTGCCGTGGAACCACTGCAGGGTTGGAGAGGCGCCAACGTTAATCAGTCGTTCCATGTATCATTTATCTGTGTGTGAGAAAACGATGGCGAGATGGTTACCGAAGATTACAGAACGATAAACCCACAACCTACACTTGCTGTGGAGTGAAGATACATAAGTGTATGTTTGACTACGCAATAAGAATCCCGATGTCACAACCCATAACGTGTCCGCACTGTCGCAGAGTCATAGCCACGGCTGCAAAGTGAGCGTGGAAGGCCGAGTGGATTTTATCCTGACGAACGCACCGACCCTGGACGAGAAGAAGAAAAAAAACTGTAGTTTTCACTGCCACCAAATCTCATGAAAGCTCATAACCATATCGAGGCCTTACAGCTACCAGATCGTACCTTTCAACCCATCTTACTGTGTTACAAGGCCTCCGACGACTACCAAATCCATGACCTCTACGCAGAAGACTGCTGTCTCCGCTTCCTGTACGCCCTAGACGAAATGACCGATATCCTGGATTGTGAGGAGGAACGACCTGTCATCGTTGTCTTTCATAATCTGAAAGGCTTCGATGGCATGTTCATCTTAAATACCTTGTATGCGCAACAATGCACCGTCCAATCTCAGTTAACAGTGGGAGCTAAGGTCCTTTCCTTCCAAAGTGGCTCTCTTACTTTCAAAGATTCTCTTTGCTTTCTTCCCATGCCTCTTGCCTCTTTTCCTGCCACCTTTGGCTTAACTGAGCTCAAAAAGAGATTCTTTCCACATTCTTTCAACACCCTGGACAACCTGACCTACGAAGGCCCCCTTCCAGGGCTACGCTATTACGAACCCAATGAAATGACAGTGAAAAAACGGAAGGAACTGGAGGAATGGCATACCGCCAAATCCAGACGTGAGGCACCATTTAATCTGCATCAGGAAATGATTGAGTACTGCCGCTCAGATATCGAGTTGCTGAAGGCCGGCTGTGATGCCTTCATCACGGAATTTAAATCGACTGCTGGTTTTTACCCCTTGGTGAAATGCGCCACCATCGCCTCCGCCTGCAATGAATACTGGCGACGCCAACATCTACAACCCAATACCATTGCCGTGGAACCACTGCATGGTTGGAGAGGCGCCAACGTTAATCAGTCGCTCCATGTATCATTTGTCTGTGTGTGAGAAAACGATGGCGAGATGGTTACCGAAGATTACGGAACGATAAACCCACAACCTACACTTGCTGTGGAGTGAAGATACATAAGTGTATGTTTGACTACGCGATAAGAATCCCGATGTCACAACCCGTAACATGTCCGCACTGTCGCAGAGTCATAGCCACGGCTGCAAAGTGAGCGTGGAAGGCCAAGTGGATTTTATCCTGACGAACGCACCGACCCTGCACGAGAAGAAGAAAAAAAAACTGTAGTTTTCACTGCCACCAAATCTCATGAAAGCTCATAACCATATCGAGGCCTTACAGCTACCAGATCGTACCTTTCAACCCATCTTACTGTGTTACAAGGCCTCCGACGACTACCAAATCCATGACCTCTACGGAGAAGACTGCTGTCTCCGCTTCCTGTACGCCCTAGACGAAATGACCGATATCCTGGATTGTGAGGAGGAACGACCTGTCATCGTTGTCTTTCATAATCTGAAAGGCTTCGATGGCATGTTCATCTTAAATACCTTGTATGCGCAACAATGCACCGTCCAATCTCAGTTAACAGTGGGAGCTAAGGTCCTTTCCTTCCAAAGTGGCTCCCTTACTTTCAAAGATTCTCTTTGCTTTCTTCCCATGCCTCTTGCCTCTTTTCCTGCCACCTTTGGCTTAACTGAGCTCAAAAAGGGATTCTTTCCACATTCTTTCAACACCCTGGACAACCTGACCTACGAAGGCCCCCTTCCAGAGCTACGCTATTACGAACCCAATGAAATGACAGTGAAAAAACGGAAGGAACTGGAGGAATGGCATACCGCCGAATCCAGACGTGAGGCACCATTTAATCTGCATCAGGAAATGATTGAGTACTGCCGCTCAGATGTCGAGTTGCTGAAGGCCGGCTGTGATGCCTTCATCACGGAATTTAAATCGACTGCTGGTTTTTACCCCTTGGTGAAATGCGCCACCATCGCCTCCGCCTGCAATGAATACTGGCGACGCCAACATCTACAACCCAATACCATTGCCGTGGAACCACTGCAGGGTTGGAGAGGCGCCAACGTTAATCAGTCGCTCCATGTATCATTTGTCTGTGTGTGAGAAAACGATGGCGAGATGGTTACCGAAGATTACGGATCGATAAACCCACAACCTACACTTGCTGTGGAGTGAAGATACATAAGTTTGTTTGACTACGCGATAAGAATCCCGATGTCACAACCCGTAACGTGTCCGCACTGTCGCAGAGTCATAGCCACGGCTGCAAAGTGAGCGTGGAAGGCTGAGTGGATTTTATCCTGACGAACGCACCGACCCTGCACGAGAAGAAGAAAAAAAAACTGTAGTTTTCACTGCCACCAAATCTCATGAAAGCTCATAACCAATTATACACAATTCCCCCTGTTACATTTATTTGACATCGCACTCTCTTTTACTTAGTGTTTTACCTAATTCTCCATATCCCTACAGCTAATTCAATTCTAAGTCGCGTGCGCGCGCGAGTGAGCACTCAATTCTAGGAATTTTAACAAAAGACATGAGGTATGCCTGGGTGATTCTATTGTGGTCTTTCCAGGAATTCAAACAAAAGACACGACCTAAGCCTGGATAATTCTATTGTGTGGTTGCATAATTACCAACCAACCCTCCACTTTTTGACCAAATAAGGTTACAAAACGTAGCGATTGGTCAGCTTCAACCCATGGTTAATCAAGCGAGGAAACTGACGCTAAGTTTGGTTATAAAAAAGTGCAGCATGATAGTGTTCTTTGCAGTGGTTTTGAAGAGAGATAGCGAGAGCGAGACAGAGACAGGAAAATAATGGCCCAGAAACGCGTTTATGAAGAAGTTGCGGTGGAATCTTTCAAGCGGTGTAGAGGAGAAGATGAGTGATCAACAGCCTTCCGGTTTATCGACCTTCATAATCTACCCTTCGGTCATTGGCTTCCCCTCGAGGTGCAAGATAAAATCATGGAGCGAAAATATTGGTTGGAGTGGAAGGAGCGCATCAACAAGGTAAATTTTTTTGCAAGTTTTGGTGTCTATGAGCGAATGTGAGAGAGAGTTTATTGAATAGGTTCTCGACAGTAAGGGGTGACCATCTGTGTGTTTTTTATTTGAAGATCAATGACCTTTGGGGAAAACGATTGGAAAAGTGTGTGACCCCCTTGCAATATTTAAAGCAACCAGGCATTGTGATGTGTGTTACGATTGGCATGGTGTGCGCTGTGGCAGAAGAGAAGGGACGAGTCGTGCGATTGCGTTCGTGGCTAGATCAAGTCCAACCACCCTTGGAACTCACTATCCGGAATGTATTCCTCATTTGCCAGCCGTCCGTGAAACTCCGCGAGGAGTTCTGCCCGTGGTGTACGCGCCTAACACAGTGTTTTTCCTTCGACAGAATGAGAATGGCGTTTCAATTGCACCAACAACCCAACAATAAGCTGTTACTTAGACAACTCTATTTAGACATGCAGATCACTTTACTGCGATATTTTCAGCCTCACTATTATAAAGTTGAGAGATTACGTAGTGTTGGAGAGTTACCCTGCCCCACGGGGCAAATGCGTAGGGATTATGACAACGTACTTCATCTTTCCATAAACTTAGAACGAATTAAAACAGGCCTGTATTGGGAATGGATGGATTTTGTGGATCAGCATTGGGGGGAAGATGCTCTGTTTGAGGCTTGTCCGCTCATAGAAAAAAGTTTGACTTTTAACAAATGTTGTAAATAATGTTTTGGATAAATTTTTGATAATGTTGTAAATATTTTCTATTTTTTGATAAATTTTCTATTTTTGATAATGTTGTAATGATAATGTTAATCTGTGAATAAAAATCGGAGTGTTGGTTTTAATTCAAGTCTCTTTTTTCCATAGTTGAATGCACCGTGGGAGGGACTTTTCGAAAAGATTCCCTGGACCTGTAGATCTGTCCATCCCATGTCCTTCGGGGAGGTACGGAATATCCAAGGTGTCAGCATGTGTCCATCAACGGGATTAGTGAGAACTGTCTGCGAACGAGGCAGTCGCCATATGCGGATTAATTGGTTAAACACTCAAGTGGAACGGTGCGATTGGGCGTGTTCCTGGTGCTCCCTCAGAAATGATGGCATGTCCTTAACCGCTCACGTCAAGGCCCTCCCGTATTACAAAAAACGTGACGTCCCTCGAGCAATTTTGCGGGACATTTTCAACGAAATACAACTAGTGATCATTCAACGCCATCATCCGTTTAAAAAAGGCAGAGTGGGCGTGGCACCTACCCCTTCGGGTTGTTTACCGCCGGATGTGAAAACGGTTAGTGACATTTTTTGGAACAGATTAGAAGGTTTGGACGCATTAGAAGAATATTTTTAAATCTGTTCTGTAGGTGGTTGATGTACGGAAACTGGGGGTGAGGGAGGAACAACGGGGTCTGAATGAGTGGTTCAGGGAAGTGCAAGTACACGTGGCAGAGCGACTGGACGCTGACAGATTGGTCCCATGGCTGATGCTATTGTGAAAAGAGACATTTTTTGTGTGTGTGTAATTCTATTTTTATTGTGAACATTAAAAAGTTTACAGTGTACGTTCTGGCATTCATCAATTTATATACCACTTCATAAACAGGCGTGTTTCAGCCATGCTGCAATGATGAGAACCTCTGTGACAACCACAGTTATGTTGCGGTTTACTGTTTCTCAACACGTCGTATTTGGGACACCCCAGGGTTTCCAAGTTTATGTGGGGAATGTTTAGTTTGTCCAATAAGTCTTTTTCTAAATGACCTCCTTTGTAAGCCACAAAGGGTCTGTTTGACGTAGCATACAGTTCGTATAATAATTCAACATCTTGTTCCAATTCTCCTTGTTCATGCAAATCAAAGTAACGATGCCCTTGAGGACTTGGGCGAAAGGTCAGGCCATGCACTCTGTTTCTTACATAGTTCACGGTGGTTTTCTCTTTTGGTGAAAGGTCCTCATCATCAAATCATGAGTATAATGAAAACATTTAGAGCGTTGCCCATTGCTCCACCCCAATTCGCGCACGATAAACTTTGTCTCAATGTGAAAACCCTCCAGATCAATGCACAGACATACCCCCCTGAAATCAATGAAAAAAAATGAAAGTCAGAGTCCAAAGAGAGTGTTCAGGGCTTGGACGATGAGGTGATTGGGTTCGCGGGTACCCGCAATGGCCACGTGTTTACTTTCCAGGGTGGGTGGGGGTATGTCGAACATGGTATGACAGGGAACAAACGCCCCTCGTTGCCAATAAAACCAGTTGCCACTCACACCGTCAAAAAAGTACAAAGGTTTGTTGAGTCGAATAGCCATAGCCACTACCCAGGCCGAACCTCCCACTACACGTTCCTTGTTCTCAAAGAAACTCAGCACTAGCACCAGGGTAGCATCCTTAACCATGTGGTTATTGCGCGTGAGGTACTGTAGGGTGATGGGGGACAAAAAGGATCTGTTGAGGTCCACAGCAGCTTGCTGCAACATCTCGCAGCCTTCGGTCATTTGTGTCGGGGAGTGTGGGGGTAGGTACTTGGCTCTTGGGTGACAGGGTGGGATAAGCACTCGGCACGAGCGATGTTTAACTAGACAACAGCGTTCTACGTACACGTCCACACCTTGAGCACCTCCCGTAGTGATGATTTGTCTAGCCATGGAGCGAAGTCAGTTAGTCTGTAGAAGAAGAAGAGAAGAAAGGATGAGTGGGGTACCAACACCACATGGTCTCGGGTTGTTCGTCATCACAGTTCAGTGTAGGTGGGGAGGGGACATGTTCGTCAGACACGTGCTCTTCCAGAATCCAGCGAATAGTGCGACAATCGCTACAAATGCTAGGGCGCCAGTCTAACCCCTCTCCGCGACCGTAGGCTTCATCTTTCTCCAGGATGCAATAATTGCACAACAGTTTGTCCAACAATTCGTCACACCGTCTCTGCCACAGTACGTGTTGACAATTGACTTCTTCCAGGGTAGGAAGGGAATCGTTCAAGGTATTGGCTAATTTCACGCTCAAGATGCGCACGCAATGATCATGCCACACGTTGCCTGCTCCGTAGGGTGGTCGTTACACGTGTCGTGGATGTCTCTTACATGCCACACGTTAGCCGTACCGATGGGTTTCTTGACAAACGAGCATAGTGGGTATTCTTCCAAGGGTGGTAGGTCCTGTTCTTTCCACTCGTCCAATAACTCGGGGTCTGCGCAAATGGCAATGCTCTGACGTGTCGGAGTCTGTCTGGCTTGCCACTGACATTTTAGAAGTGGTAGGACTTGAGATGGAGGGTGACGGCTTTTCACGCATTTTGGGTGCAAAACAGAGTCCGTGCGAGCGTCTGTCTTGGGAGATGAGAGCTTCATCACTGACCTCGACGTCCGTTGTGGTGGTAGTGGGTAGAAATCGGTGAAGAATAATGGGTCTTCCTTCGGGGTCTGCAATACCCATCTCTCGGACGCTATACCCACTTTTCAAATGAAACCCATGTCTCACAATGACTAAGCAAAAACGAGTCATAGTTACCTGCTCTGTACTGTGGTGTTGGTTGTAACTGATGTGGACTGTACTAACGCACCTCTTATAGCCTCTACCCCTTCCAAATAAGGAAACCTGACGCCATGACCTAATAAGGGCATGAAACACTGTGATTGGTCAGCTCCAGCAAAGCAAGCCAGGGCCAGTCAAGGGCAAGCCATGGGCAAGAACCGACAAGCCATAGGCAAGTCATAGCCAGTCACGGGTAAATTAAGGGACAGCCAGGGGCAAGAATGGACTTAAAACAATGGAACTGGGTCCAGCACAGTCATTCGGAAAAAAGACGTTGTGCCCTTAGGATGGAAGAGTCTACCAAATGTGTATCACTGTCTACAGCGTTGAATAATCTGACAAAAGTCTTGGAAGAGACTCTCACTGAAAATGAAACTTTAAGCAAACGCGAAAAAGCGGCCATGCCCACCCTAACCATCGTGACAGGACTATTACAAGAAGCCAACGGGAAAAACGAGGCGTTTACCGAAAAACTACAAAAGCAACAACAAGAAAATGATCGTTTAAAAGAGACGGTTTGTCAACTAAGACGGTTGATGTTGTGCCCACGTTGCATGGACGTTTTAGATCATTGCATGGACGGAGAACTTTGTGACAAGTGTACATTGCCTTAGAGGAATCACAAGAACCGACAAGCCACTAGCCAGAACCGACAAGCCATGGGCAAGAACCAACAAGCCATGGACAAGCCATGGGCAAGCCAGGGGCAAGCCACGGGCAAGCAGAGGCGAGCCACGCTTAACCAACGCCAAATAAGGGCATGAAACACTGTGATTGGTCAGCTCAACCCACGGTTCATTAACACTGACGTCACGTTTTTTGGGTATAAAAGAAGGTCAGGATCTCAGCCAAAGCATCACTGGATTTGGGGAGACAAGAAGAAGACAACACCATGGCTATGAGCGAAGAGAGCAAACGAGAGTTGAACGATGCCCTGTCTGCCTTGTTGGAGGTTGACAGACGACGATGTCCTCCAAGTGTTGCAAGAGGGCGATGTCAGAGAAGAAAAGTGTCCCATGGATGGCAGCACTCTGTACGTTATCAAAAGTACCTTGGGTCGTGAGAATGGAAGCGTGTCTGAAATGTCCCATGGAAGGATGTGTCACGTTCACAACGACTGACAATGCCCAAGTGGTTCTCGAAGGACTCGCCCACGCTCATCCCGAGTTGAAAAAAGAGTGGTTTGCCCTTATGTGTGAGTGCGAACGCAGACCCTTCCTGAAATTGAGCCGCTCCGCCAAGAATCCTAACAGATTGTACTTGAGCTGTGCTAGGAAGCGTGACCAAAACCCTTGCCGATACTTTCAATGGGTGGACTCAGCCCCCTTCTGTCCCAGGCAAGAAGCCGTACCTTTGAATGGTAGGGATCGGTGGTCAACACTGACGAAGGATCAAAGACAGTGGTTGCTGGATCAAGCCAGTATGGACACGAGTGACAGTGACCCTCGAGAAGCTAGATACAAAGAGTTTCGACGTCATGTAGCGCAGAGAATGATTCGAAGGGTGCGAAACAGACCTTACCCTAGTCAACCGAGACACTCCTTCTCGCGTAGCCAGCAACTGTTGGAATGAACATGTACGCATGCTCACACATGTGTCCCATACCACATATACCACATGTGTCCCATTCACACTTCTTGTAAAATAGGTTGTTTTGAGTTAGCATTAAAAAAAACAACATTTTTTGCCATCATGACTGAGAGTGCATTAATTCGTTTGGAGTGGTGGGTGATTCAACATTTGAGGGGGTGTTTCCGCAATACCTCCAGGTTTCTACAGATGCTGGACGAGGTAGATGCTAATAGCATTGATCCTTTTGTCGTCATGACCCACGTCTTTGCCGAGGGGCACAATTGGGGGCGTTACCTAGTGTTTGCCTGGTGGTTGTGCAACACCTACGGCTACAAAAAGGGGCATGACCATTGGGTGAAGTGTAAACGCAGTCACCCTACCTTCAATCGAGGTATACGAGGGTGATGGTCCATAAGAAGAAGAGTGATCGATCGTGGGCCGATAAGTACAATGATCCCACTCGACCCGGTTCGTTGGGTGGCGTTGAACGTTTTGCCAAAGCCAATGGTCTGTGTGTGGCCAAAGCAGAACACATCCTGCAAAGTGTGTTGAGTCACACGTTACACAAACCGCGACGACGACAGTTCCCCACCTCCCCCACCTTGGTGTTTGGTCCCGACGAGCAGTGGCAGATGGATCTGGTGGATATGCAGAAATTGAAACGTTGGAATGGAGGCCACAAGTATTTGTTGACGGTAATCGGCATCTTTTCCAAACGCACCTGGGCCGAACCTCTCCGCAGCAAGAGCGGACCCGACATGGTGCGAGCCTTGGATCGTCTAGCCCAAACGCTCTACCCCTTTCAACCACTGCGCGTGCAAACGGACGAGGGGAAGGAGTTTTACAACAAATGGGTGCAGGCTTGGTTTAAAAACAAAGGGTGGCACCATTTCTCGACCGCGGGAGATGCCAAAGCAGCTGTGGTGGAACGTTGGCACAGAACCCTGAAAGAGAGGATGTATCGGTACTTTACGGCGCACAACACGTTAAAGTACGTGGACGTCTTGAAAGATCTGATCGACGAGTACAATCGAACGCCTCATCGCAGTCTAGGCATGGCACCCGTGGAGGTGACAGAGCAAAACGCCCCCACCCTGTTCGAACGTTTGTATGGGAAATTCTTGAAAAGGGGTAAGGTGCGCAAGATCTTACGCGTGGCGGATCGCGTGCGTCTCAACAAGAAACACAAAGCTTTTAGCAAGGGGTACTTGCCTGGGTGGACGGAAGAAGTCTTTCAGGTCTCGAGCGTTGACCGTCACCTTCGACCCATTACTTACAAGATACAAGAATGGGACAACACACCTGTAAAAGGTACCTTTTATGCCCAAGATTTGCAAAAGGTGAACGTGTCGAATGACGATCTGTTCCGCGTGGAAAAAATCCTCAAACGTCAGAAAGGTCGCATGTTGGTACGCTGGAAAGGGTGGCCGGCCAAGTACGACAGTTGGATCCCAACAACAACTCATAACAAGTGAACGTAGGTAAGTGTGGACATCACATCGTCATGATGTCGCACCGTCTCACATTGATCAGCGATCCAACCGACGAGTTTGCTCAAAACACCAACAGTGCCTTCACTTTACGTTTGCAACGACCCTTGTGACTAGCCGATGGAAGTTGGGAAGCCTGCTTGCTGAGCGTTTCCTCCCGCAGCGCTTCCAGACACGATTGGAAACTCGTGGGTATCGATCCCGAGACGGTCATCTTGAAAAACATGTATTACCAACGGATGGACGAGTCTGACACCATCAACGGTGTTTTGTCGATTCTACTGAAAGAAATCATGACCAAGGACCACCCTGTGGTGAGCGGTAGACAATTCTGGCAGCGACTGATTGCCCTAGCCACCAGAAAGATCAACGAGATTTGCGTCAACTTCAACGTAGGACGCAATGGAAAACGTTTCAGCATTTTTTACTCCCGCTGGAACCCCTATCTGGAGTGGATCAAGGGCGATGAAGTGATTCTACCTTGCCGTTGGTATGCCAATGCTCTCCTCTTTCACGAATCCATCGTCAAGTTGTTTGGTGTGTTGTCGCAGGATGGTTGATCGATGGGACCTAATGTGAGTTACAATCTACCTCGAGATGCTACGCATGATCCGCCTCGTCAGAATGCTCCAACCAAGGGCGAATTTCTAACGAATGATCTCCCCACGTGGGAAGTGGTCGACGGTTACATGTACTTGAACAAAGAGTTTGAATGGCACATTTACAATGTCGACGCTTCCTTCAAACACAAGAAGACGAGTCACTCACTGTTTGTCTACACAGATCTAGTGGAGAGCAGTTTTGTGGGCAATCAACAGCATCAGTTGTTGCGAGAGATTTTCCTGGACAATAGCGTGCACGGTCGACAGTTGGTGGAACCGCTACGTCTACAGTGGATGCAGGTTCGTACGCATAACATCGAGACGGTGTAGGTGCAAATCGCTACGCAGTCGGGGGCGTTAGCCACATTTGACGCTGGCGAGACCATCGTCACCATTCTCCTGAGAAAGACTGCATAAGAGAGAAAAGAAGGGGTGTCTACAAGTCACTCGAAGGTGAAAATCATGCGAGGAGGAGCTTTGACGCATTACCACACTCCTGAACTGTCTCAGGCAGGTGCAGGGTGGAATCCCTACCGCACCCTTCAAACGGTGATGGATTTGCAGAAGATTTGGTGCAATTGGCCGGACCCACCATGTTGCAGGCGGGGAGAGAAGTGTTGAGCAAGATCGATGGTGGCATGAACGTGAGCGATGCCTTACGCACCAGTGGAAGAACATTGACCAACACCTTGAAGGGGAAAGCCCCAGGGATCGGAGCCCATTTGGCAGGCCGGGCCACCAAGCGAAAGGCCGCCTCAATGTATAAAGGCGTCGTCAAACGCTTCAAAGACATTTTCGATTAAAACGATGGTGATTGGAGGATTTCAAAAGACGCTCCGCGTGAACCCTCACCAACCCGCCGTGGGTCGATTCTACTCTCCCTACAAGTGGGGTAGGAGCGTACCCCGGGTGAAAAGACAACTGGGTGGTTCTTTGAGAGGTCGCACAGCCCCTCCACGACTACGACATAAAAACCCACGACACCGCAGCACTCGTCACAAAACGCATTGAAGTGACGACCGAAAGCATCATGTCCCTGAATCTCTTCGACCTACCATTCATCAATTATCGTTACAAGGCCAAACGGGATGTACCCTACCGACCAGCCTTTACGGGAATCGATCCCATCACCTTCTCCGTAGCACCCTCGGAAGATTTTGTGGATTTGAGTCAGAGCCGTTTGGTGGTGGAGGTGCGTTTGAACCATTCGCACCCAGGGTATACTGGCATCGAAGTGGGTAGAGCCATCAGTGATGCCACGGATACGCGCAACATGACCATCGTCAACAATTTTGGTCATTCCATCTTCAAACAAATGACTCTGAAACTCAATGGAGCACTGATGACCCAAGACACCAATCAGTACCATCACAAAGCCATGCTGGAAACGCTCATCAATCGTTCCAAAGACGAAGGGGATTCTCTGCTGAGACTCCAAGGCTGGATCAACGGTGCGCTCAATGTGCCTGCGCAAATAGCCACAGCACAAGCCAACACGGAGAACATCAGACAAGCAGACGAGAGTGCTGGTTACAAAGTCTTGGAGACCTTAACCAAGACAGTAGCGGGAAAAAGATGGCAGACTTTTGTGATCAAACCGCACCTAGCCCCGTTCCGTAGTGGCAAGGCTTTGGTCCCTGGGGTGGGCATCGAGTTGGAATTGTACCTGAATCCCAACACGGTGTATCTCTATGGTACACCCAACAAAGGCACTTTGACGGATAAGAAATACCCTACCATCACGCAAGAGGACATCAAAGTCACGCTGATGCTGCGAAAATACACCTTGAATTCCACTGTGTTTTTGGAGCTGAAGAAGAAAAGAGATAAGGATCACAAGATTGTCAAGTACCCAGTGGTGAGGACCGATTTGCGCACGTATGTCATCCCTACGGGCAACACATCGTGGGAAGAGGATAACGTGTTCCTGGGTAGATTAACGGATCGCATGGTGGTGGCCTTGATGCGAACGAGCAATTTCAATGGAGCCATTGACCGCTACCCGTTTGCTTACGAACGTCTGAATGTCTCCTTTATACGGCAGATTGTGAATGGTGAAGATTACCCCTACAGACCCCTGGAATTGAGCACCACCGCTGGACATAAAGACACCACTGCCCTACTGGGCTACGATCGTCTCCTCACGGCTCTCAACTCCGAACAAGATGAGCTTCCCATCATTCAACCAGAAGACTGGGGCGAGGGAAAATCGTGCACCCTGTTTGTGTTTAATAACGTGCCCAACGACCGTCCCAATGCCAGTGCTCACCGCAACCCACCAAAGACGGGTAACGTGCGCTTAGAGATCAAATTTGCTGAAGCCACCACCACCAACATCACCGTATTGGTGTTGAGCGAGAAAGAAACTTATTGGAGATCAATCCTCTGGGTGGAGTCAAATACAACTTGGATCACTGGGAATGGAATTTGTACCACTGAACACCGAAGTGCTCCGTTATTTGAGCATTCACGACCCACCTCTACGCAGATATTTTCAAGGCATCTTTGCCGCCGATCAGCTACCCATGAACGCTCAGAAGTCGCGTGCACCCCAGGCTTACATCGTCAACACGAATCCCATCTCGGAACCGGGACAGCATTGGTTAGGGGTGTGGACTCGAGACAGTCTTGGCCAGGTTAGAAGCGCATTATTACGCTCTTTTTCCTGAAGACTATTACCAAACCGTCGTCGGTGAATCTCAGTGGGATGGGTTTCACCTTCAACAGTTGTGTCAATTGGCTGCCAAACGGGCCTGGAATGACATGCTGCATTACATTCACTATGGATTCGACACGGCCCTCCGAGAGGCCGTTCAAGACGCTATTCAGCAAGCTAGCCCTCGTCTCTACCAAAAAAGAGGCACCTCCATAGCTGTTTTTTCTCGTAGGTTGTAAATAGATTTTTCTAGTTGTAAATAGATTTTTCTAGTTGTAAATAGTTTTTTGAGCCTTGATAAATAGTTTGAGCCTCGATAGGTTTTTGAGCCTTGATAAATAGCTGTTTTTTCTCGTAGGTTGTGAATAGATTTTTCTAGTTGTAAATAGTTTTTTCTCTTGATAGTTGTAAATAGGTTTTTGAGCCTTGATAAATAGTTTTTGAGCCTTGATAGGTTTTTGAGCCTTGATAGTTTTAAATAGTTTTTTCATTCTTTGTCATTAAAAATCGGAGTGTTGCTTTAAATCGGTTGTTGTGTCTTTTTTAGGGTTGCGTGACACCCTTTGCATGACACCTTTATTTCAGGGTTAATTAAGGGTGATTAAGGGTGATAAAGGGTGATTGTTTTTAACTTTGTACATTTTTGTACATTTAGGGATTAGGGTTAAAAAAATTAGGGTTACACCCCACACAATCAGGAACAACAGGAAGAAATCAGTGAAATTATTTTTTACCATCAACCTGTGGAAAGCTCCAAGGCACTTTTGTAACTGGCATTTCCAAGGACTATTACGAATGTACTGATCCTTCTCAAGAAATGATCTTTCAGCCATGTTTAGAAGCTTATAGCTTCCCTTAATGTTAGAAACTTATTGTAATGACGCTTATTCCTTTTTTACTATCAGACAAACACGCTATCACTCAAATAGTGCACCGGGGACTTCACAGGGCAACAAACAATCGTAGTTATGCACCACAGCCACGCGGCCAGCCCAATGTGATTTTTGTTCTAAATCAGGTCATGTTATGGTGGTATGTCGCCAGCATCAAATCAGCAACGCGATCCATGCATATGTTTCCCTTCTAGGCCACGTTCTTCTCCACCTTGGGAACGCCCAGAACAGTCTTCTTGCCCTTAACACACAAAACCTTTAAACTAGGACAGCTTCACACCTGTTTGTTTAGTGTCTGTATCTAGCCATATTATATTAAGCAATGCGAGAAGTTGAGCGAGATCTGTCTCTTCCAAAGTCCTCCTGAGCACAAACATCATGGCTCACATGGACGATCACCATATAAGAAACCGGACTGAGCTAATGCTGCGGAAACGGATCGCTGAACAAAATGAGCTGATAGATGGGTTGTTCTCCAACCTAACCTCATTTCTTGAGCAGTAGAGTGGAGACCAAAATTTAATTCCAATAGGTTTAATTTCTTTGAACTGGTTTTAGCCTTGTATTGTTAGTTCCCTTCTTGAGTGTGTGTAACATTCTCCGGTATTAATATTGCATTCAGGAATTACACCCTACACTTGTTCACGGAACAGGGTTTGGAGCAAACCCTGAACAATTTTTTGTTAAGTATCTGTATCTAGCCATCTAAATATTATATTAAGGAATGCAAGAAGTTAAGCGAGATCTGTCTCTTCCAAAAAACAGTTTGGTGGATAGAACGCCCCACGAAGCGGTTCTTTGGAGGCATGTCTGCAGTCGGACCATTGATGCCAATTTTGCAGAAAACACATACTACTCCCAAGATTTGCTTTGATTCTGAGGACCACAACATCAAGGAACTGGAGTTGAAAAGAGATATTTTGGACGATGTTGTTTGGTTTTGATGTTTAAATTATTTGTCTTTAATATATTTTTTCGATTTTTCAGTTAGTTTTTAAAGTTGAAAGGCTGACTAACAGTGAAAGTTTTCAATTTTAGTGGACGTATAGCCAGTGAACTGACTCCCGCTAACGAGAGTAATCCATTCTGCACAGCTTCCTAAACAGTGTCTTTTGTTATCCAGTAACGCCAATGACCGCGGTGGTATTAAAATATGCTATTGTGTACTGCCCTCCGTGGGCTAGAGTGACACAACGGCGATTGTGTTTCCTGACTTGCTTTTTTTGTTTATAGGTCATCGCATTGTGGTGAAAAATATGTCTCATTTATTTGCAGCTTAAATCAGTGTTCAGCTTTTCTTATAAAGAAAAACGTGAAGAACATGGGCTTTCACCTTATGTAAAAATACTGTTCGTGTGTGTAACTAAAAGAAAATTAAAAATCATAGGAAATATTGTCTACAATGGCAGTGTTTGCTAACCGCGGTATAAACTTCTCATCTTGTAATTAGAGTCACACCGGTGTAAAAGAAAAAAAGAACCCTTGGCAATTGCGAGCGTATATATCCAAACGTTTTCCGGTGGGAAAATATTCCAGTTTGCACGAACCCAAATACGCCGCTGCAAGTAAGAAATACCAGTGAGTTTAAATCACATCCGGAGGCGTATCCAGTTTTCTTATTTGATAATCAACGACGAGCGTCAGCAAAGGGATTTAAAGGAACATTTTTGGTCGTGTAGTGCTCATTTATCGTCAGTCGGAGAGTGCATCACTGTCGTATCACTCGGCCATGTCGTCTGCAACAGAACCATCACAAAATAAGAAAGAAAGAAAGCAACCAAATCGTAGGTATACCTATGAACACTTTTACTTACGTTTCCTAGACAAAAAGCTCGTATAACACAAGTAACTGATTTGCACCCCAACGGTTAGCTAAACTATGGACTAAGATGGGGAAAGGCAAATTGAAAGTGGACTTTTTATCCTTTTTCCTTGCCTTTAAAGCTGACTGAATTTAACTTTTTTCTTGCGTTTTTCCAAGGTGTTAACCTGGATACACAGTAGAAGAAGGAAAAGGACATTCTACACGGAAGAGCATTTAGCCATGTTGGAGGACCTCTTCTCGGAAAACCGTTTTCCAAGTTGGAGAGAGAGGTCCCAAATTGCTCTGAAGTTAAACGTGGGAGAGGACCGCATCTTGGTATGATGAACGTTAATTATCTATTTGTGCGTGTCAGTGTGTGCGGTACATTAGCTTGGAAAGTTTGTAAGCCAAGGATTTACTTGTTAAAATACAGGGGCACCCAACGCATTTTTAAGTACCTTATGGTGTTTGAAGTCTGTTTAAAGTGATGTTTCCATTAGCTAGAAGAAGTTCATCTGTTCCGATTCCCTAGCTGAAATTTTAATTGCCCAAAAATGTAAGGAAACAAACTCTTCCTTTGAGAAAATGCAAGCTGAAATGATCTTTGCACGAACTTTTTAAAGAACTATCAAGTCTTTCCGAAAATGCGAGCTGACGTTTCTGACTGCCAAAAACAGCAAATGCGACCTTTCTGAAAACCTCAGGGGCTATGATTTCCCAATTGCGAAGTTAGGCCACGATTTAGTTATGAAAATCCGAGTGCAGTCCTTAATCGATGCCGAAAGCCCAAGGCGAATTACCCTCTACCAAACAGATATCTTCCAAAACTTGTCGTTGGGTGCCCCTGAAAATACATGGCTTTGACTATTTAGATACTTTATGATATATATTCCACAGTCCCGGGATGAGAAAACATGGCTTTTCTATGTTCTGTACTGATACCACATGGTTCTTTACCAACCAGAGCAAGTGCAATCTTATTTTTTTAGCCTACTATATAGTTTTCACCCGACCACTTTTACTGTTATCTCCAGGTTTGGTTTCATAACCCCCAGGCGAAGTTAAAGAAAGCCCTTAACAACCAGCCCACCTTCCCTCAAGCTCAGGCGATCCACTTTCCTCAAGCTCAGGCGATCCACTTTCCTCAAGCTCAGGCGGCGATCCATGTCCCTCAAGCTCAGGCAGCGATCCACGTCCCTCAAGCTCAGGCGATCCCTCAACCACACATCTTCAGACAGATAAAATGACCAAGTAAAATTATGACTGTTGATTTAGTGCTTCACCTCTTGTAGTTTGTAAGCCTTTAAAACAGTTCCATGCTGCAATAGTCTTTCAATAGCTGAGAATACTGGGTACAGTTGTTCGAAGGCCGATTAACGCTAGTCTATGATAAAAAATCACCAAAGTTTTCATCTCCTTCGTTGAGAATGTTATTCTGAAAAGTAAATGTTTAGGTCGGAGTACCAAATCTTTCAGAAATATATTCATAGAACAGTAATTAAACTGCAATCAAAGTTTGCACCAATCCAGTCGGCAGTATTTGCTTTATTGTGCTTTGAACAACCAAGCCCCGGATAATACTTCAAAGCTGAACATGTAGAATATTTTTCTTCCAAATATTGATTTTTCTTTTGTACGTTCTCATTGGTAGCTAATGACATGTCACCTGAAAAGTTCATTGTGTGAGTAGATGGATGAAAAGATCCGATTTACCCACCAAATGATCACGTAAATGATCGTTGTGTTTTCCTTGACCTCTCGCAGTTTGTAAATCTGGCGTAAATTGAGCGAATTGACTTTACCTTTAAAACAGATCCAGCAATATTCTTAGTAAAATACCAGATAATAACGCAAAGAAAAATAATCTAGAATATTTTTTCTTGAATTTTGATTTGCCTTTTGTTAATAATTACCGCCAATAAACGTTTGAGCTAACGCCATCCTAGGTTATAGGCTTGAAGTCCCACCTTTCTCTTCACATACATTTCTACTTTTTATTCTTAGTTGCAAGACTGGACATGTAGAACGCAAAATACTCATCCTACGATAGATATTTTCCTCTCACATTACAATCTTTGAACGATGTGCTTTTTTGTACCTGATTGAGGACTATGTGTTCAAAACGGTAGCTGGTTTAGATTTATGTAGATAAAATAATTAGTCAGCATCATGTAATTATTATTTCATGTAAGTTAGTGTACGATGTGTATCAATTTGTAAAGAATAAGGCCATCTAAGTTGGAAGTTGCGTTGAAGTCTGATTTGATCGCCTTGTACGAGAAAAGCAACACTCCTACAAGACCTCTGTAGCTTATAAAGGAGGATTTATTAAAAAAACCTTTTGCAAGAGTTAGGGATTCTTTATCTTGATTTAGAATATTTAATGGCTGCCCTAAATTCAACAATTTGACACGGTTACAAAGTGTCATTTCCTGTGGACATCACGATAATCCAATTCTACATCACTGTCCTTGAGTAGAATGTTTTCATTTTGTACAGTGGCCTAGAAAACAGTTAGGTTTACCTTTTGATATGAATTATGTCAATATGACACGTGTAAAAAAGTAAGGTTTTATTTGATGTGTCATTAAACCATGAGCATATTCTCTGTCTTACAAAGAAACCCATTCCGCTTCGATAACCCTTTCCTTGGAAAAAACTCATCGTTATCCCGTCGGCTCTTTGGAAAACTCTCTTTGAGTCATCTTCGGAAACTGTCGGAAAACCTTCGGAACTGGCAAAATAAAAATTGGAAGAAATTTATTATTTTTATTTTCTTTGAGGACTTTTTTTTATTGTCCCCCCTTGTCATTGTTTCATATGTCGGCATCCTTTTGTGGACCCAAAGTCCCTCTTTAACTAATAAAAAATATTTCGTGTATATCTTTAAAATGCCAAGAGTGATTGGTTTTTCCCACGAAAGAAATATACATTTACTACTCCTGGAAGCCAAGATGTCAAACGAGAATATCGGATTAGCACAGCATATCTCTTTTCAAGGAGTTACCACGACTTCTTGAAATGGAGGAAACTCGGTCTGTCCCAGTAAATCCTACAGGATGCTGTAGGTAAAACAACTTTGGTTTCACTCTTGAACCAAACTGATTACAACGCGAAAAGAGACTGATTACAAATGCACCAACTTTAACCCCACTTCTATGGTTTATTAACCTTTTCATAATTGTCTTGTTTCCTTTGTTTTGTATTTAGTATGATTCTTTAATTTTTTGGCCTTGCCTTGCCATTCACGTTGTAATTTTTTTCTTATTCAATCACCTCGCTCTTCCAGACAGTTAAGAGCGTTACTGCTTCACTATCGAGATGGCTTTTGCTTCTTCCTTTGAAAACCATGATGTGCTGCTCGGCGAAGAACAAGCTGAGCACATCAACATCAGACATTAATCTGGAAACTAATTTACGTGCATCCAAGTTTAAGAGAAACTTGAACTTGACAAGTTGTCTGGCTCGTTTGACCAAGATGACTGGGAGGAATGAAGCAACTACGAGATCATCGAGGTGGGCTTCAAAGATGGGCATGGAAACTATTTCATGTACATCTTTAAAATGCCAAGAGTGATTGGTTTGAAGCGGTGGGGTTTTCCCACGAAAGAAATATGCATTTAGTACTCCTGGAAGCCAAGCTGTGAAACGAGATATCGGATTATCACAGCATATCCTTTTTCAAGGAGTTACCACGACTTCTTGAAACGGAGGAAACTCAGTCTGTCCCAGTAAATCCTACAGGATGCTGTAGGTAAAACAAACGGCTCCTTTAGGAGCCACCACATGCAATGAAATTCATAACCAATGCAACTACTAAAGTTTTTTATTAGTGAAAACTTAACTTAGAGTGAAATTTTATGATAAAAGTGGTTGGTTAGCAATCTACAAAAGATGAAATAATTTCGCTTTTTACTGCCAATAAACGTTTGAGCTAATGCCTTCCTAGGTTATAGGCTTCAATTCCAACCCTTCTCTTCGCATCCATTTCTACTTTTTATTCTTAGTTGCAAGACTATAGTTGGACATGTAGAACGCAAAATACTCATCCTACGATCGATATTTTCCTCTCACATTACAATCTTTGAACGATGTGCTTTTTTGTACCTGATTGAGGACAATGTGTTCGAAACGGTAACTGGTTTAGATTTATGTAGATAAAATAATTAGTCACAATCATGTAATTATTATTTCATGTAAGTTAGTGTACAATGTGTAAATAAGTAATGCAAGTTAATGAAGAGTAGTAAGCACGCCCAGTAAGTCAAATGTAAATCATTGCATCATGTTAAATAGTATGTTAATCGTATGTTTGCTACAGCATGTAAGTTAGCATGTTAGAAGTAATGTAAGTAATTAGTGTAACAACTTGTTTAATTCACATAGAACAATAAGGAAGAGCTAAGGTTCATTTTATTGTTAAGCATGCTGATGCATTTTGATCTGTGCGCATCTTGTACGAATGTTCTAGAATAGGAAGGAAAGCGTTTATCTTTTTCTATCTCTTCATCTTCTTCTGGAGTGATCACATAACGGTGAAAAGGCACGTGTGACTTTAACACTCAGCACTTTTCAGGGTGGTGCCTTTCTTCACTTGCATACTTGTAATACGCCTGATGCAGCATATCTTCCTTCTCTAAACTTAGTGTGCGACCCGGGTTGTCTGGGGAGTCTTCTTTAATTCTTTGGACATAAAACTTCTACGATTCCCACACCTTTCGCATCCATTCTCTGTATCTTAGCCCGTGAAAGGTTTTGGGACTTTCTAGACTGTTTAATCTGTTGTCACACATTTCAAAACCTTCGTATCGTTGCGGGTATTGTGCTTGTGTTGAATAAATGCTTTCTGTTTAGATAGCAAAAAGTTTTTTTCTTAGCAAAGTGATTGCAAGAAAGATAGCGCTTTTGAAACCTATCCGCCTTGGCCTCACTTTGCCCTCTCTACCTTGTAAATCATCGTAAGTTACATTTAATACACCTTTTTTATCACCTCAGGATCAAACACCTGCTTTAGTCGTTTTATGCCAATAAGTTTTTCAGTTGCTATGTACCAAATGTTACAGCTACCATGAGGGCTATAAAGAATGCATCTTTTCCTTTTCACAGTTCTTGTTTAGTGTTTTAAACACTAAAGTCATTATTCAAGACCTTTATGTCAACCCCATTTCACGAACAAACGATGCACTATGGACTATTACTACGTTAGACAGGGAGTTCAGCCCTTGGGAGCACTAGTTTGTCGAAGACTTGGACAGCAAATACTAAAACCAAATTTGGTTGGAATAAATTTGGCCACCAAGTGACATGTTTTGTTACAAACAACAAACCAGCAATAGCAACAGCTCGTTTCAGTCAAATGTAGTATCCACAGCGGACAGTTTCACATGTGACAAAACCAGATGCGAATTTTGTAAGTACTTCTCTGTCAACTCTCAAACCTTTTCTAGCACACAAAAAGGAAACCATGGAACATGAAAACATGGACAGACCAATGTAATTTATATATATTTTTTTTTTTCAGGAGAGACCAATTGTAGAAGTTCATGTGGAATGTTTACATTTTCACTCAGACTTGGAAAAATTTTTTTCTTCAATTCATTGTTAACACCTGTAACATTTAATTTGCTCATTCTAAATTTGTTACAGCTGTTTTTATCATCTTTTCGATATTATTCGTTTGCCTTCATTTGCTATTTTCAGCTTTTCTCATCACTTTACTGCTTGCCTTCCTTTGTTTTATGAACCCCCCTGAGATAGCTATATAAGGTAGCTCAGTTTATGGTGGGAGGAATATCACGAGAGGATTTACTGTTCTTTAGTTTACTTAGAGAAAGAGCTTGTGAAGAGAAGAAAAGAAAAGTGACCCATAGGATCTAAAAGAAAATCAACCACAAAATATATTTTGAAACAATGGAATAATCATTTCTGAGACTCGAAATGGATCATGAAAGCGCTGATGGAAGTGAAAGGAGAAGGTAGAGGAAACAGTGAAAGAAGGAAAACGTTGGAAGAAATTGCATTGTATTGAGCACCACCACATTCACCAGGAGGACAGCCTGAAACACTGTTAGTATGCGAAGGAATTCATCCGCTCTCTGTTATGTAAAGGAATACATCCACCGTTATTATGCTAAGGAACTCATCCATTGTTCATTCTTCCAATCTAATTACGTTGGTATTGTTTTAGTTTAAAAAGGGTAACAACGCAAAGAGTTTAATCGTCAAAATTCATCCTCTACGAGAAGAAAAAATAGCAATGCCTTACACTGATGCACGAAAATGATGCGAATATACAAGGAATTATCAGAGAAATCACCCTGAAAAATAAGAAATGATGCTAGAAAAGAATGCGAAATGTAAGAAACTGAAGAGGGAAGAAATGAAACGTTTAATGGAGAAAGAAAACTATTTTCAACAAGACTTCGATGAGTTGATGCAGCAAATTGACGGAGAAAATCAACAAGTGGATAAGAATGAAAACACAATCAGGAACAACAGGAAGAAATCAGTGAAATTATATTTTACCATCAACATGTAGAAAGCTTTCATTATACTGCAAGGCACTTTTGTAACTGGCATTTCCAAGGACCATTACGAATGTACTGATCCTTCTCAATAAATGATCTTTCAGCCATGTTTAGAAGCTTATAGCTTCCCTTAATGTTCGAAAGTTATTGTAATGACGCTTATTTCTTGTTTTACTATCAGCCAAACACGCTATCACTCAAATAGTGCACCAGGGACTTCGCAGGTATGTCGCCAGCATCAAATCAGCTACGCGATCCATGCATATGTTTCCCTTCTAGGCCACGTTCTTCTCCACCTTGGGAACGCCCAGAACAGTCTCCTCGCCCTTAACACACAAAACCTTTAAACTAGGGCAGCTTCACACCTGTTTGTTAAGTGTCTGTATCTAGCCATTTTAATATTATATTAAGCAATGCGACAAGTTGAGCGAGATCTGTCTCTTCCAAAGTCCTCCTGAGCACAAACATCATGGCTCAAATGGACGATCGCCATATAAGAAACCGGACGGAGCTAATGCTGCGGGAATGGATCGCTGAACAAAATGAGCTGATAGATGGGTTGTTCTCCAACCTAGCCTCATTTCTTGAGTAGTAGAGTGGAGACCAAAATTTAATTCCAACGGTTTTAATTTCCCTTAACTGGTTTGAGCCTTGTATTGTTAGTTCCCTTCTTGAGTGTGTGTGTGTGTAACATTCTACTGTATTAATATTGCATTCAGGAATTACACCTTACAGTAAATTTCACTCATCAAGTATTTGATATACCACCTCTAGCATCGTTGAACCTAAACATGGACGATCGCCACATAAGACACTGCATGGAGCTGATGCTGCGGAAACGAATCGCTCAACAAAATGAGTTGATGGATGGGTTGTTCTCCAATCTAGCCTCATTTCTTGAGCAGTAGAGTGGAGACCAAAATTTCACTCCAACAGCTTTAAGTTGTCTTAAACTGGTTTTAGCCTCGTATTGTTAGTTCCCTTCTTGTGTGTGTGTGTAACATTCTACTGTATTTAAATTGCATTCAGAAATTACACCCTACACAATCAGGAACAACAGGGAGAAATCAGTGAATTTTTTACCATCAACCTGTGGAAAGTTTTCATTATACTGCAAGGCACTTTGTAACTGGCATTTCCAAGGACCATTACAAATGTACTGATCCTTCTCAAGAAATGATCTTTCAGCCATGTTTAGAAGCTTACAGTTTCCCTTAATGTTAGAAACTTATTGCAATGACGCTTATTCCTTTTTTTACTTTCAGACAAACACGCTATCACTCAAATAGTGCACCGGGGACTTCGCAGGGCAACAAACAATCGTAGTAATGTACCACATCCACGCGACCAGCCCGATTTGTGATTTTTGTTCTAAACCGGGTCATGTTATGGTGGTATGTCGCCAGCGTCAAATCAGCAATGCGATCCATGCATATGTTTCCCTTCTAGGCCACGTTCTTATCCACCTTGTGAACGCCCAGAACAGTCTTCTTGCCCTTAACACACAAAACCTTTAAACCAGGACAGCTTCGCACCTGTTTGTTAGTTGTCTGTATCTAGCCATTTTAATATTATATTACGCAATGCGACAAGTTGAGCGAGATCTGTCTCTTCCAAAGTCCTCCTGAGCACAAACATCATGGCTCACATGGACGATCGCCATATAAGAAACCAGACAGAGCTTATGCTGCAGAAATGGATCGCTGAACAAAATGAGCTGATAGATGGGTTGTTCTCCAACCTAGCCTCATTTCTTGAGCAGAAGAGTGGAGACCAAAATTTAATTCCAATGGGTTTAATTTCTCTTAACTGGTTTTAGTCTTGTATTGTTAGTTCCCTTCTTAAGTGTTTGTAACATTGTACTGTATTAATAGCGGAGCTCCAGCGGCCCGAAGGGCCGCCAAGCGGAGCACCATACCTATAGAAACCCGTCAACTGCTTTTCTCATGGTAAAAATGGCTAGCGGTATTGCTCGTGGGCGCGTACGCACGACGACGGAGTCGCCCAATAATTAATAATATCCTAATAATCCAACATGGCGGCCATACTCCACCTGGCCCAGCTGGCCAGCTACTTTACAGCGTACGTCTTTGATACTGGACATCCATCTTATAACCAATTGACACCTGTCAAAACAAGGTATCCGCTGACCAATGTCACGTGATCATATCGCGGGCTCAACTTAAGAGCTCATCGAGGTCGGCTGTTTTTTTGAAGTTAACCGCTGACCAGGTACTTGCTTTCGATTGGATCGCAGGCTCAAGCCAGGTGTGGGACACCCAAACCAAATCGAGGCTTTTAAAATTTTCGCGCGCTTTCTGTGGCTCGTAATTTCACATTCAGTTGGTTTCTTTATTTTGAGCAAAACAACTTCATCTTCTTCGATCGAAGTTTGTCTTTCGCATAAAAATCAAGAACTTGTCAAAAGATACTCCGGAAGGTGAATTCTCAAGTGATGAAAGGAAGGACGAAAGATTTTTCTCAGGAAAACTTGGATCGATTGTGCGGTTGAAAACAGTATAATTCAACGCGTCAAGGGCTTTCACTTCACCGCGGCATCTTGCATCTCACCAAGAAAAGTCACTTCACAGTTCACCGGTATTAATGGGAGGAATGAGTAGCTCAAACTCTGTGGAAGAAGCTCTTTCTTTGGACAAACCGTTTGCTATTTTTGCGGATGCTTGTTTTTACTTTACTGAAGCTTACGTATTTTCAAGTGGTAGAAACCTCTACAACACAGCGCAGGACAGTGAGGTAAATTAAATAAATAGAAGCTTAACATTTGGTTTAATCGTTGTTACTTTTGTTCAGGAATGAAACTTGTCTTTTTCTCTCGAATGGATATAAATAACAATCATCTTACTCGTTTTGGACGCAAAGAAGTAGTTGAATTGTTTGTTTGTTTTGTTACGTTGTTTTCTTTGCAAGCAAACAAGTGTTTTTACTCGGCTTGGCTGACTGTTTTTCGACCTTGGTACCTCAACAGCATTAAGAAACTTTTGCCCTTATCTTAATAACACGTAATCACAATGAGTCCTCGTAAAATTAAGCATGAAAGGCGGAAACTCAAGCTCGAGTAAAAAAAAAGCCGATCAAATGCATGTGCACGTCTCAAAATCTGACATAAAGTTGTCAAAATGCTGTCAAAAAGTCAAAGACCAGGGCGCTTCACTCGTCATTTGTAAAACGTTTTAGAGATCTTCGTCGCAAGCGGCCTGTAAACAACAATATTAAGTTTTGCCGTCTATAAACATGCCGTCTTAATTTGTTTGAACCGGTAAGAATCAGCGTTTGGATGTTAAAAACACCGAAATGGGTTGACTGGCTGGGCTGGCTTTGATAATTTTTATAGTGAACTGGTCTGCGAGAGAAATGCTGGTGTGGTTTGGCAAGCGCTTTCTTCGTTAACTTGATGACGCTTTGCCACTGAGAATCATTAATTGAAGAAGGTTCTTCGGAAGACATGGGAAGTACCAGTAAAACTATCAAAGCTCTTTAGCGTTTTGTGTCAGCCAAGAAAAGATTTTGTGGGAAATGGCGCTATTATTCAGCCCTGTCGCGTTCCGAGTGATTGCTGCCTCAGTGATTCCTGTTGACTGCTCTAAACGAACAGGTGTGGACCTCTTTTTTGTCTTTTCTACGGGCATTTATGTCAAAATTGCTAAGCAATTTTTGTTACTTGTCTAATTTCTCTACCTTCTCCAAGAATCTTCGAAGAAATATTATTCGTTTTGCGCTTTGTTTTCTTATAATACTTATGTTTGTTGTTCTGTTGTTTTTGAACCGCGGTCAATTCCTGTTGAATGCTCTTAACGATCAGTTTTTACCCTTTATTGTCTTTTCTACGGGCATTTATGTCAAAATAAATACCGATGTTTCTAGATTAATGAGTACAAGCTAATTTCTCCGCCTTCTCCTTCTTCGAGCAAAACACTCGCATCGTACTTTGTTCGCTTGTAGTGTATTTTTTTATCCGCTTTGAATTCCGTTACGCTTTCATCTGAAAGTAGTTAGGACTCACAAATGTCTGTCTTTTTTTTGCAAACGTTTGCTATCGAAAACTCCTCGTTTTCCCTGCTGCTGCTCAATTGTTTGGACGCAAATTAAACTGGCCCAAATAAAGCCATGCGAAGTTGCTTGGAGAGAGTGTGCACGGTTCCGATTCTAGGCTTGGCCTGGCTAAATATATGTATGGCCTTCAGCTTTTCATTTTATAATCGCTACATACCAGACTGGAATGGTGTTCCATCGAACATCATGCATGCACCTTCTTTAAGCAGTTTTAAGTCCTATCTATTACATTATTTGTGTCAATTTTAAATCAGATGTAGCTTGTGAGTGACAAGTATGTAGTTTAATTAGGTTAGCTTTGGATTGTATTCCAATTTTACTTCTTTATTTTTAGTGTCAATCTCAAAGTAGGGGTGACTTGTAGGAGACAAGTATGAGATTTAATTTGATTAGGTTAGCTTTGGGCCACGTTTAAATTTCACCTCTTAGTTTTTAGAAAGTGTAATACAGTAATAGCCCACGTATAAGAACCTGAAGTTTCCAATTTAGCCTAAATAGGTTCTTATATAAATGGTACTTAAAGCAAATTTAGGCTACCAAGGTTCTTAAAATAGGTTCTTATATTTTCATATGAATTTTATCTGAATATACTATATATATGATAAATATCATCTCATAATACAGTATAAATCATTTATTTGTACCATAGAGAAATGCCTATAGGCAGTTCAGTGCAGGTACAGTATATGGCCTTGACAAAACATAACAAAGAAACTCATTCAGCAGTTTCTACCTTTACACTTTTACAGCAACCCCACTGATAAGAACCTAACTTAAAATTTTAGCCTTAATAGGTTCTTATGTGGAGGGGGCTTAAAATGAAAATTTTAGCCTAACAGGTTCTTAAAACCCAGGTTCTTATACGTGGGCTATTACTGTATTAGATAATATTCTTTGTATGGGAATTTATTTTCTCCCAATTATTCTCCAGTCATGCATTTTTTTTGTATCAACTTAGATGTATTCGCATGAAAAGGAATTATTTAACTTAAAATTAAACTTAAAGTAAGCTCTTTCTCATCAATGTACTTCCTTCTCCTGCATGCAGTCTTTTAATTAATTTTATTCATAGCTGGTCACACCAATCTTGTGGGATGTTTGAATGACATTTGGCATTAATGTTTAATGGGATTTTTGATGTTTGATGAAGTATGTTGTGCAATTTCAAATGTACATGGAGAAATGTGAGACTAGTCCTCACCTTTCTTGCAAAATAGAAAATCAAGTTAAGATGGCTAACACGGATTTCCAGCACTTTTGCTTTGGTGAATCATTACCTTAAATCCTCATACTACATTGTTAATTACCTTGATAGTGATATCAACCAAATGCCCAATATTTTATTATCAAGTTGCTTAGTCTTGCACTTGGCTGGCCAGAAGAGCAGCTGGATTTCTTTTTGAAAACACTGTAGGTGCATTGATTGATGAGCTTAATGTCAGCAAGAAGTTTTTTTTGGATAGTAAGGTCAAGAAGTAACTGATCAAAAGAAATATCTTGGTCTTAATGCATATCATCTAAATATTTTTATTGATTTCCATATATCTTTCTTTCATAATGTCGGATACTGATTCAAAATAGCATTCACCAGGCTTCTCCACCAATTTCTAGTGGCTCTAAACCATAACTAAGTAGCCTACAGTTGAATGGGGAAACAGACCTGTCCTTAGGTATTGCTCTAAGATGTTAAGAAATGTGTTGTTTTAAAATTTTATAGATGCAAACTAGCATTGCAGGTTCTTTTTTACACAAAGTATTAAACATTATTTTTGAAAAAGCCTACCTCAATATTTTTATTTTGCTTTTTAACATCTCCAAACTCAATTTGCAAAGGAATTTTTATTACCTTACTCAATAGAACGCTTGTTTTTAGGGGGTGGGGGTGGGAGTCCATATCTGCTAGCAGTTCTGGGCTAGGGGGTCCAAATCTGATTCACAAGCAGATCTGGACTGGAGGGTCCAAATCCACTGTGCCACTGGCTCAGATCACCTTTCCATACTATTTTTTACAGCATTGGATCTGTAGCTTGAGTGAGGTCAGATGGGTGATATGACTAGCAGACTATATGTAAATGCCAGTAGAAAAAGAGTGCTTTTGGAGCTCCGCTTTTAGGCTTGGCTAAATATATATATTATTGCATTCAGGAATTACACCCTACACTTGTTCACGGTACAGGCTTCGGAGTGAACCCTGCACAATTTTTTGTTAAGTATCTGTATCTAGCCATTTAAATATTATATTAAGCAATGCAAGAAGTTGAGCGAGATCTGTCTCTTCCAAAAACAGTTTGGTGGATGGAACACCCCTACCGACAAGACACGGCCCTGTCCCGTCACCTCTACTCGACGGCAAACTCCTCCTTAGCACAAACATAAGAGAACCGGACAAAGATAAGAAACCGGATGGAGCTAATGCTGCAGAAATGGATCGCTCAGCAAAATGAGCTGATAGATGGGTTGTTCTCCGATCTAGCCTCATTTCTTGAGCAGTAGAGTGGAGACCAAAATTTAATTCCAACGGCTCCTTTAGGAGCCACCAAATGTCAATGACCAATGATACGGCAAATCACACCTTAGAAAATTGTTCCCAATGCAGGTAATTCACCAAAATTCAATCTAAGTTCTTCGTGTGAGAAAATATTTGGAGATCAAATTTATCTTGACTTTTCTTGAATATTATGAGTTAATTGGGAATTCTATTCATTAGTTGTTGTTTGGCAACTTGTATTGTAGAATGAGATTTGTTAGGCAAGCTGATTACGTGTCCTTTAATTTCTCTTAACTGCTTTTAGCATTGTATTGTTAGTTCCCTTCTTGTGTCTGTGTTTAAAATTGTACTGTATTAATATTGTATTGAGGAATTACACCTTACACTACTTGTTCACAGTAAAGGGTTCTTTTGGATCAAACCCTGAACAAATAATTATTAGCATTTGTATCTACCCAGCTTTATATTATATTAAGCTATGCGAGAAGTTGAGCGAGAACTTGGCTCTTCCAAAAAACAGTTGGGTGGATGGAACACCCCTACCGACAATACACGGCCCAGTCCCGTTACCTCATCTCAATGGCAAAGTCCTCCTGAACATAAACTTTATGGCTTACATAGACAATCGGCACATAAGACACCAGCCATTAAGCTGATGCTGTGGAAACAGATTGCTCAACGATATGAGGTGATAGATGGGTTGTTCTCCAATCATTCCAACCAGTGTCCATTCCTCTTTCCAGTAAATTTCACTCATCAAGTATTTGATATACCACCTCCAGCATCATTGAACCATACGGTCCTAATCAACCATGATCAACTTTGGACACACAGAATGGTCAACTCACTGATAACCTTGCGAATGTTAATGACCGGATCAATACAATTTCAACTAAAAAATGGGGCTAACAGATTATATGGCAGCCTTTACCTTGGCCCTCACCATCCTTAGCTGTTTTGGCTTAGCGTTACTTGTGCCTTGCAACAGACAAAATGACGCATTCCTATCCCAGAATCGAAACACACTTGTCAGTATGTTGTATTACCTGTGGACACAGAAGAGCTGCCACCCGAGGAGCACCGCCTCGAGCTAAGCATCCACCAACGGGCCTTGAGTGTCAGTATTTTTTCGCGGACACCAGTCAACCGCCTAGCTACACGAAGCAGCTCTTTGGAGGCATGTCTGCAGTCAGACCATTGGTGCCAATTTTGCAGAAAACACATACTACTCCTAAGATGTGCTTTGATTCTGAGGACCGCGACATCAAGGAACTGGAGTTGAAAAGAGATATTTTGGATGATGTCCTTTGGTTTTTATGGACTGACTACCAGTTCCAGGAACAAGTCTTTTGTCTTAGTAAAAGGTTAAGGAGATTTTAATTACAAACGAAAAATGTATGAAACACATTTCTATTTCCATACCGTGAAGGAAACACTCATACATATCACCAATAAACACAATCCAAAAATAAACTCCAGATACGTTAACAGTTGCTAAACAATTTCGCTACACTTGTTTACTGAAAGATGTCTATGAAGCCAGGAAATAAATGTCACGTTGTACCAGACTTCAGTTGTAAGAAAAAGAAACTCAACTAAGAGAAGCAACCCAAAAATTATTGGGAAATGTAACCACCAGAAATACAGCAAATGATCCTGAGCCATACCATGGAAATTGTGGCAAAAGAAACAGCAGCGCTACAAGAAGAAATGCTAGGATTTCTCGATGGCAAAGTCCTCCTCAACACAAACTTCATTGCTCACGTGGATCATCGCCACATAAGACACCGGGCGGAGCTGATGCTGTGGAAATGGATCACTCAACAAAATGAGCTGATAGATGGGTTGTTCTCCAATCTAGTCTCATTTCTTGAGCAGTAGAGTGGAGACCTAAATTTAATTCCAGCCACCAATGTCAATGACCAATGATATGGAAAATCACACACCTTAGAAAATAGTTCATACAGCAATGATTGCCCAAGGGAAAAAATCACCAAGACCTAAATCTGTGAGCTACTTGGGTGCTGCACCTTTTATCCTTTGTCACCGAAAAGTGTGGGGAAAAACATTGGACTTTATCTAAATGACGGGCTATCAACCTTCAACATATAACCGCAAGATATTGTGAAGATCAAAAAATCTTTATGTAAAAATTTCCCCAACAATGATTAAAAGATGACAGTCAAAACCAACACAACTATGGTATTGTCAATTTCCTAGATGTTATTCTAAACCTCAAAAGTGGCAAACACTGTCCATACACAAAGGAAGGAAACACCCAATTATATCTACATTAGAAATCCAACCATCCACCATCTATTCTGATGTACATCCCTGAATCCGTAAAAAAGCGGCTTTAATAATTATTGCCAGACAAAGAATACTTCAACAATGCCAAAAGAGTCTAGCAAGAAGCACTGCACAAATAGTGGTTCCACTTGAACACTAAGAAACAACAGAAATCACCGCACAGCAAGGATTCAGAAAAAAGTGCTTCTTTTCTCTCATAAACCAACACTTCCCTTAATCAAGGCCACTTCACACGATTTTCAGCCGGAATATCAATAAATAAAGCTGTACATGTAGCGGCATAAGTAAAATTGAAAACAACAATAGCAAACCAGAACAAAGCTGAAAAAAAACAAACAAACAAACAAACAAATCTAAACCCATGAATGAAAGGAAAAATATCTGCAACTGCCAGAAATCAAACACCACCACACATCAACCAAAGAGAAACATACATCAAACTTTGCAACACCCCATTTAAATTAAGATAGAGAAAATATGTATGCTCATTTAAGCTCAAAGCAACAAACACATCAAATTTATTTACATGATCAACATGTTCAATGATATAGTGTATACGCATATATGAACTGAACTTCATTATGTGCACTTGCTGGCTGTTGCAAATGTAATTCAATAAAAATTGGATATCCATTATTAATAATTATTGCTAATTTTTTTTTTTTAAGTCACATCAAATTCAAGTTACAGACAAGAAGAGAGTGTGCACCCAAGTCTGTCACTTTTGAAGTAGGCAGGGGCATGCTTGTTTCTTCGTCTGGATATTGGCCTGGTTTGCAGAGATTTTTAGTAGTTTATCTACAGTATGAATCACACTTACCACCACAGAAATAGTAATTATGAAGTAGTAATTATGTAGTAAATTTATGTAATTATTAATTATGTTGTAAATTTATTTATTATGTAGTAAATCAGTCAGTTAGCGTAATGTAGTAATCTAATGCATATCTTATTATAATATTGTAATAGTTTAATGACTTTTTATTGATTTATTTAATTTTTTTTATTCCTTATAGATAAATGACTGATCCGCCTAGATTAGCCAGTGCTATTTGCGGATCAGTCACATTTTGTAAATGTGTTTTTGAAATCTTAAGATCATCATCATCATACACCTGCAATGGTTTCTTTTGTATCACTGAAACATTTGCAGATAATAGAAACAAGTACATAACCATTCTAAAACTCTTCAAACTTTTTATAAAATAACTTTGAGTCATCCAGAGAATTAAACAGTTCATTACTGCAAAACATTTTGAGGATATTGCTACATCAAAATAGTCCCCAGAGAGAAATCATTTGCTCTGAGAATAATTATAAAACTTATTTCATTGTGTTCCAGAGTACAAATTATTTTTTTCAACTAACCTCCTAGGGAATTTGAGGTACTGAAAGATTTAACACCATATATGCCAGTAAAATCACCAATATTTCTGCATCACTGTCTCCTACAGGGTATAAAAATCCAGCACACAAATTCATATGCATGTTTAGGTTTTCCATACGCTGATGAAGGCAAGAATGACGAAACATCTGTGTTATAACTGGCACATACAGCACTAAATATTTCAAGACCGCTAATTGTCTCCTCTTTCTTCTTCAGATTTGTTGCAGAACAGGGCTGTTGGTCTTACAATTCCACTCCTTTATTCATTGATTTCAATCCCTCTGGGACCTGAAAATAGAACAATTATTGCATGTAAATAAATATTTAACAATAGTATTAAGCATAAGTATTTAGCATAAATATAGCATGAGTATTTACTATTTTGTTTTGTGTCTCTAGAGATTGATTGCAAACCACTTATAGAAAATGTGCAGAGCATTTTTCTTAAAAATTTAAGTGACCTCAAAATTCAAGTTCATTTAAGGAATACATGGCAGTGAAAGATTGATAAAAAATAGGCAACCTTTTGCTTTAATAATCCATGTCTTTTAATAATTTTTGCTTCTTCTTTGTCTCTTTATTAACCCATTGGCACCCGTGCCAGCCAAAACCGGCCGTAAAAAACTCCCATGCTTCTAAACATTCCAACTTTCTCAATCGCACAAATATTGCCTTAACTGTTAGTTGTGAGCACGAAATGGAATGTCCTTTAAATTTGGATTTCCAATAAACGTAATAAACGTATTGATTTTTACCAAATATGGCCTTTTGAGTTTGGACAAGAATGAAACTGACTGTTTTTAACATCAAAGAGAAACGACAAAAATGCCCCTTTTTGCCTTCATGTTTTTTATGGAAATCATCGTTGAAAAACCAAAATTCAACCATCATAACGAAATACAGTCCTTTTTCTAGCTTAGAAAAAACTTTTTTTGTTCATATTCTTCTCCCGAGCGTAGATACAGCCTTTTGTTCCAGTGCATTCGTGCCTTCCTGACATTTTCAACATCTCGAGCGCGTTGCATGCTGGGAACTAATGAGAATTTTTGACAGTGCCTGTTCCCTTCCCCAATTCTTTCACATATAAACTAAGTCTACAGCCACTCCAACCTACCGCCAAAATTTCCTTCTTGTGGTCATCTTCAGTGCTCAAAAATTCCAAAATATGCGGCGGTAGGTCGAGAAATTCATTAGTAGTCGAGTCCCAAAGGTACTAAGTGTCTGACCGGCCAAATACCCAGTTCGTCGAATAACAAGCCAAATTCGACAACAAAGTACATCAAAAAAATCAAAAATCAAAGCAAAAATCGCAAGCAAACCGAACTTGGGCCATTGTTGTTGCTTCACGGATAAAAAATAGCTATGTCAAAATGATGTTTTCAGAAACCTTGAGCCTCCAGTGCCTTAGGACAGCACCACTTTTCCCTGGTAGTTTCAAATAAAGAGTCACAAATTGCTATTCATTGTTTATGGGTGGAAAATCACTCCGAAAACGTATAAACAGCTGGTAGTCAATGGGTTAAGCATTTCTATTGCTCAGAATTTGCATAGCAGTGTGCATTTCAACACACCTTGCTCATTCACCACGACACATTTCCATTGGTTGTGAGCTTGGAAGGTATCACAACTGAAAAATCCGGTTTAAAACCTTAAGGAAATAACTCATTAAATGCTTTGTTTTTAATGATTCAACAGACATTTCAAGAAGCTATGCTAAAATAAAAAAGATATGAATTTACTATCACAAAATGTTTTCACTGCAGTCTTGCAGGTATCACAAGCTATTCCACAAGCTCTGAAAACTTGATTATAATCTCAATTGTTTACTGAGCTGATCGGACGCTTCTCAGAACAAAGCTAACTAACTAATTTATTCTACTCTTTTGTCTTTGGTATTTGCATGTGCTTTGGGTATTTCAAAGGCGTGACATCAGACGCGAGTTGAAAAATCTTATTGCAACTTTGAAGTTTACCAGCAGCGAGGAAAAGCTGAAAGTTATAGTAAATACGTGCAGACTTCTTTTCATCTAACCTTTTGCAGTTTCTAGATTAAATCGCCTTCTGTCGCTTCTCTAGCTTGGCCTGTTTATGAACTGTGAAGTGGTTCCCGCCAAAAACAACTTGGGGAATGAAATTAGCATTTTACACGTGGGATAAAATGCATTGTCTTCTGTATAAATCTGTCCTGTTGGAATCTGAAAGCAAATAAAGTTGCATCCCGGTTAACAATATTACTTGTACTAGTGAAAAAATGACTGTGGTCATAAATACTGCACCAAGTAAAAACCCTTCTGAGCTCAAAACGCGTAACCTCAAACAATTCTGAAAAGCAGAAGAATGGTAGCTAAAGTAAACAACAATAGAAACGAGAGAGTACCAAGAAACTGCACATGTAAGCTACGAATAATGAGTAGCTATTCCAAAAAACTGCCATCGAAAATATATTAGGAAAAGGAAGGAGCATTCGCCTGATCACGTTACGGCTTGTGGAAGGTTAAGCTTACCTTTCCGATGGAATGGCCAATGGTACGGTAGTTCATCTTTGCGATTCCAGTCAGGAATCAAAACAATTCCGCTGAAGTGGACGTCGTCAGGAATGTCCCATCCTTGTGTAATATTCAGCGTTGCAAGCCCTATAGTAAGACAGATTAGAAACTTAGACGGAAGCTTACTAGTAATTAAATTGGACAACTGATGCGCATAGCGCAAAACGTGCGGGAACGTACTTGAAACGCCAACAACCAAGATACCGCCCATACGCTAAGGCTCACTTCCAAAGTAACATAAAATAGTTACCACTAGAGAGTAAGCCGGCGAGCCATGGTGAAAATAAACTCACTAGCTGGCTTCCAAGGACGACAGGACTTCCCAACGACCCAACCAAACAACGCCGCGCGCTAGGTGACGCCGTGGGTTTTGTTATTTGCTGGGAAACCAGGGGAACTGGGTACAAAAATTACCACAGTCATTTGTCAGCGGTATTCCCAGTAACTACATGCGCCTGAGATGATCCGCCATATTGGATTTGTGCAATTTGTGCTGGATTTGTCGAACATTCGAAGCGTACACACCAAAAAGTGTTGACAATTTTACATTATAAAGCTCCAAAATGGATCCTTTAGAAAGGGGAGCTCCTATAAACTGCACTGCAGGAGCTGTTCCAATAAAAAATGAAAAAGGTGAGCAAGATACGTCTGTCATTAACATGATGTTTTTGCTTTAGCTTGCTCGTGTGTGCATGATGGTCTTGTCAGTTTAATTCTTCCTTCTTTACTCACAGTTATTTGACTTGTTATTGAATTTAACAGGAGAGTTGACAATGAAGAAGGTGAAAGTTAGTAGATACGTAGCTGGCAAGCGGTAAGATCTTGCATTTCTTGAGGCACGATGTGTTGTCGATATGTTAGTTTGTTTCGTGATACTTTATCTCCTTGCTTCTAATGTTAAACATTACTTTGAACCTAAGCCCCGAATATGCCAAGTATTCTAGTGATGAAGACGAAGATGAAGAGGAAGTGTTGGGAGAGCCATTTGTGAAAGAGCGAGAGATTGATGAACAAGAAATGGATAAGGTAAGGCTGTGATCTTAAATTTAATTGACACATACTAGTTCACAGCTGACTACCTTATGTGAAACACTGACCACGGTCGAATGTTACAACACTGTGCTACATGCATCTATTTGCCATGATTCAACCGTTAAGAAGAGCTGGTAGATAGAATGTCTTGATGCTCAAACAAATTCATTCAACCATCATTTTACATGGAGAGCTGCAAGTATGATGAGAGCATGCACATTGATGCTGTGGCTTTGATGATTTCTCCAGTTTGTTGGGATATTCATTTAACAGAAACTATGTAAGACTAGATCATCGATTGCTTTTGTAGGATCATACAGAAATTAAAATTAATCCAATGTTGCGTTAATATAGCACATGCTATCTTGTTAGGTGTCCAACTTGTAGCAGTGATATAGAGCTAAACATCTGTATATTTTGCAGATACCAGGTTCCTAAACAGATTTTGTGTCACCCCTTGTACAGCTGTGTTATACCGATATTCATCATACTTGCACCTCTTGCTCCTGTAACAGATTATAGGTTTGACCAGAAGTTCCTGGTTAGTCTTTGTCTTGATCACTTGAGAAGTCCATTAATGTGCATGTTGTGTGTGTTATTATTATTATTATTATTATTATTATTATTGTTATTATTATTATTTCTTTAATACACTTTTAAAAATTAATCAAGTTGTAAGAACTATCGAAGTAAACAACATATTTACAGATTGAAGAATAAGAAACAGAGTCAAATCTTCTCACAACTTGAATCTCTCGTAATTATAATCCGTATAAATATTGTAAAAGTATTGCTAAAAACTTCGTTAACTTTAATACACTGTTCATGTTATTACATGTACCATTATTATTGTTGTTCTAACAGAAGTTATTTATTGCATTTTATTTTGTGGCTTAGAAAGCTTTAATTTCACACTTCATTAATTATTTTTGTCTTCTAGGTTTTCCAGAAAGCAGAGAAAACCGATAGAAGATTGCGTCGACTTCAGGAAAGAGTAAAGGAGGAGGATGATGATATGTAAGTTGCTTTAAAGTCAGCTGTAACTGTGGGAGTATCGTCTGATCATGTGAACACTTATTATTTACTGAACTAAGCCAATGTAGATTCATTACAAGACTGATTATATTGATGCCTCAGTGTTAATCTTAAAAATTATTACCACTGGTTTATAAATTTTAATACATTTTTCTCTTATAATCTACATCACCATCATCTCATCGTCATCATCATCATCATCATCATTTTATTTCAATAATTTATATTTGTTTTCTTTACTAATTTATTCATTTACTTGATTCACTAATAATCTATTTTGCTAAATTTGATCGTAAGTCACACAACTCACCTCAATTAGCTTTGTGTATTTCTCTAAATTGTAAATTTTAATTATTGAAATAAAATGATGATGATGATGATGAGATGATGGTGATGTAGATTATAAGAGTAAAATGTATTAAAATTTATAAACCAGTGGTAATAGTTCAAATTATAATAATGTTGAAAACTTGAATGGACATTCTCTGGCTGAAAATATTAAAAATTGCGAGCTTTCAACCACTAGAACTGTGGTCTTCAACAGGCAAAAAGATGAATGAGGTAAAAATTCAGAGAATATATGGTGAGATAAAAATGATAACAATAGAGTAAAATTAGGGATAAAAAGGTGATTAAAAAGTTTTGTTACTTCAAAGGTGTCACTGAACCCTTAACACA
>JAEMWC010000049.1:745000-757500 GCA_016490735.1 Pachyseris speciosa | reverse complement strand
GATTTCCCAAATCAGGCCAATTTTTACACCCTATTTTTGTGGTATTTTTATGTGGAATAACACAGTAACACTTCTATGTAGTAATTCTTGCTGTAATACTGTTGGGCTGGTTCAACAAACTGGGAAAATGAATCATAGCATGTAGACTTTCTTTTAAGGTGTTCATGATTACATGTATATTTACAATCGCAATGTTTGTACAGTGTACTGGCATTTTCAAATATTTCTGGCAGCTGAGTTCATTAGATGTGACCAGCTACACCATCTGGTTAAGGGTGATCAGGGCTGTCATTAAGTTTCAAAGCAGGCATATAACATGAAGTTGGTAACCCATAACATCTGCTCTTGCTCCAGGAACATTGTTTATTTACAAAGCAACCATCACCTGTGACATCAACTGAGCTCAGCTGTAAAAGGTGTTATAAGTTTTGGTCGGTAATAACAGCCCTGGGTGATTGTGACTGCTGCAGCTTTGTTTCACAGCAATAATATGATTGTGTAGTGAAGCTCAATTCTCTGTATGGCACTGATACAGGCCTGTGCTTTAGGACAACTTATCAAATGGTGCAGGCATCCATTGAGATATTGTTCTTGGTTGGAAATTCATGGTGAAAGTTTCTAATGCTTATATAATTTTTGCTATTATTTTGATGAGCTGTTATAATAATTATTTAAAGGATTATCCATTGCTAATCATAGCCCACCTGGATTGCTCATTGGTAACTTGCCCTTCTCTAGTTAATTTTATGTGAATAATGTTTCTGATACAGGCTGTAAAAGCTAAAAAATATTATCAAATGGCATGTCATTCTTTCTCCAGTTTTTTTTTAATTACCTTGCTTTATAAAATAACCTCCTCCTCTATAAAATGGCCTCTATCAAGTAAAACCCCTTGAATGATCCACAGAAGCTAAGAAAAATGTCCAAAGATTTGGTAAGAGGAGTTTTTTTATCAATCCAGCACATTCAGGTAAAGTGGAAAACATGAAAGGATTGTTTTTAAGTGCATGGCATTGAAGACAAACAGCTTGTACTGGGTTCACACAAGTCATTTAACACTGATCAATGTTTTGGTTGTAACAGTGTACAACTTTAGGCTGTGCTATTATTATTCTGTAGCAAATACACTGTACTTTCCTCTTTTGGGTGGACTTCTGCATGCCTGCAATTGACAATACCCCTCTCTACTGACCCCTCTCTATTGACAATACCCCTCTTCTTGAAAGGAAAACTTCTACCGCTCCAATTCCTATATTGGGTGATTCCAGAAAATATCCGTACCATACCACAGGCGGCATCTTGGAATTCCAAGGGAGAGGGGGGTTTCTTCGTGGACTGGAATTCTGAAGGCATGGGGGGGTAACACAGTTTGGAATTCCAAAGGCATGGGGGGAATTAACAGCTCTGACTTAAGTAAATTTCCGGAGGGAAGACGGCGAAAGCTTCGCTTGAAATCACTGACCTGTTAACTTTCCTAGTTTGTAAATCAAGCACGAACTGACCACAGAAGCAGGAAGCAGAAGTAAGCATGGGTTGGTTGTGCAGCAAGCTCCACATCGAAGAGGCCTTAAAGTTGATGAATTAGCCGATTGATAAATAAAATATAACCAAGTCCGTGTTTCTTACCGATTGTCAACGATGTGTTGTTGCATGCTAAAAGCTCGCACCAGTCTCTCGTTTCCAAAGAGAACGCCTGACAGATTTTGTATTTCACGCCGGTGTGCGGCAAGCTTGTAGCTTTCCAGACACGGTCTGTGATTGGAGAATGAAACAATAGCTGATACAACAGTTCTAAACAATGCTCCTAGCCCTGATAACAAAGAAAGCTACAGGCCATACGGACCAATGAAAATAGAGGTCTGGAAGAGCTACAGGATAACTGCAGTGTGCCTTTTTGATGCGCTATTTCATTCAAAACTGTTTATGCGCAGCTAAGTGTTTTGAACATTTAGTTCTAAATAGCTTTTCTTCCTCTAAATAACTATTTATCCAGGAGCTCATCTCCTTAACCAGATGCACATTTGCCAATAGAACTGGTAGAATCAGGGAGAGGTAGAGGGTTAAGTGTCGGGATTTGATTACAATACCTCAAAAAATCATGATAATAGTAACTTTTAATTCATTTTTTTATTTCCATCATACATTTCACATGATTATATTATTTGTACTGGTATGTTATGTGTACATGTAGTGCGACAGAAATTATGCATAAATGAAGTATACAAAACCTAAAAATATTAGCTGATTAAATCTAAAACCGGTAAATAGGGGAGGATGCAGTTTGGTCCTGAATTGAATCAAGAGCTAATCAGTGCTAAGGCCTGGTATAAACGTCGCATTTTACATGCGCCGAATCAAATACTAATTTTAGTCAACTTGAATGAATATGTTCGGCTGATTTGATTTAAATGTCGCATTGTTTTGCGGAATAAAATTGCTGAGCGCGAGTGATGTGTTTTAAATTCCCATTCGAGCAAACATAAATTATTTAACATAATTTCAATTCAATTCGGCACATGTAAAATGCGGCGTTTAAATCAACTGTCGCATATTCGACTGACTCGCATCGAATTGAAATGTGTCGCATTTAATTGATTTAGACGTCGCATTTTACATGCACTTAATTTGTCAATTCGATTCAGCGCATGTAAAATGATCTCCAGGATATTGTACTTGCATTCAAACAGTTTTCCTTATAGAGTGCAAGCATCTAGCCCACTGTGATGGTGTCTAGCACAAGGAAGGCTAGGAAAGATGTGATTTTCATTAATGTTACAGTCAACAAATTTATTTCATTTTACAGCCGTTCTGCACGAATTTTGAAATTTAATACGTCCGCTAAATGTCTCTGCTGGTCATAGCCAAGTCCTAATATCAATAGCGTGGGCATTATTTTCACTATAGGACAAATATTTGCAGTTTTGTGCAAGCACAACGTTTGGACTGGATTATGCAATAGCAAAACAAACTAAAACTTGTAATGTAAAGAAAAAATACGAACATCTGTTTATCGGTCATGTAAGTACTCACGCCGGAGTATGTCTTGTTGTCTTTGACAAAGTAAAAGATTCATTTCTGTCTTGAATTCACAAAAATAAGTTTTAAATGCAGCGTAAGCATATACATTTGACACATTGTTTTCATCCCTGAGGGTTATTGTAGAAATATGTTGTACATATTTTGCTTGTATATTTTGCTTGTAAAACGTATGCTGCATAACTAGTGGTCAGCAGTTACTCAATGAGCGAAATTTTCAATATGGCGGGTGATTGCACAACGATCGTGAACTTTACTTTTGTCAGCTTCCACCGGTATCAATATGATAGATATCCTGAAAATATGAAGCTAATGAATGGAAAACAAAAAGTTTTATTTAGTGGTAAGCAGCTTAAAGATAATGCTTAGAAGGAATAGCTACGGTGTACGAAGGTTAACAAACTTGAGTTGCTTGATCATCTGACCGAAAATTGTGAACAGAATTGTTTCGCAGGGGGAAAAGTGCAAGTTCTCTGTTCGTTACAAGTTTTAGGCGGTCAAACAGGAATTCGAAAGGGTCTGAAACATAAATGGAAAATTCCGGAGGGGAGGGGAGGTTAGTGATTTTGGAATTCGGAGGGCAAGGGGGGGATGAGCATTTTGGAATTTCCAAGGGCAAGGGGGGCTCAAAATGCCCATGCCACCCGTGGTAGGGTATGGATATTTTCTGGAATCACCCATTATGAGAAAATTGCTAATTTAATGTACAATATCAGTACTAATTCTGCACCGACTAATATTTCAAATTTATTCTCTAAAATTGCCAGTATTCATTCTTACGGCACACGCTCATCAACATCTGAGCATTTTTTTACTAAACAAGCCGCACTTAATGTTCAAATTAAGGCCTTTTCACGTGTTGGTGTTAAAATCCGGAATGGGATACCAACTAGACTAAAAAACTTATCCAAAAACTCTTTTAAAAAAACTTTAAGAACAAAACTAATTGAAATACTAGAATCTGAAAACTCATATGTCGAGATAGATACCTTAATTAACATGATGAAAAATTAAATTTCCGACTGGAGTCAAGTTTTAGTCTCTAGCTTTCCCCTTTAGATTTTACCTGGACAGTAATATTTACATGTTGTTAAGCGATTTTTGATTCTGTTTAATGTAATCCTAAGACGAATCAGTAATAATAGTAATAATAATATTAATATTTATAATAGTAATATTTAAGGACTGGTCCGCCTCGATTAGCTGTAAAGCTATTTGCGGCCCAGTCCACCAAGAATTATCCACTTGTAAAAGAGTTGAAATAAACTTGAACTTGAACTTGATTAAAAATGTTTTCTTTTTCAGTGATGAAGACGATTTGGATGAAGAGGTTTGTGACACAGTTTCACAGGGCTGTCATTAAGGTTTTCAGAAGATGGTCTCTCAGAGAAAGTAGCCGGTCAAAAATCAAGCAATTCTTCCAATAGCTGTTATGTTTTACTCATTTTCAGACTGAGAGTAGCCGGCTGATGTTACTATACAGTACTACTATACTGTAGTAGCCGGCTATAAAAGCCAGTTGCCGGCTTCTAATGATAGCCCTGGTTTCATAGCCTGAGCTCTTTGTTGGTAATGTATGTGTAGTTATTGGGTGACTATCACTTTTCTCTTGTAGGTCAAGGGTTGCACATTATTATTTTTTCTTTATTTAGCGGACATATCCTCTGCCTGAAATACATTCTCGAAATGTTATTATTGATTTAAGTTCTTATAACAAATGTGTTTGTGTTTAGTGACTCATAACTATGTTTGCAAAATAAAATTATACAGCATGCAACTGAAATAATTTGTCTTAATCAGAAATTTGATCTTTTTCTTCAGGCCATAGAGCGAAGAAGATCATTGCTGAGGGAAAGAGCAAGACAAAAGGAAGCAGAAAGGGTATTGTAATTTCCTTTAAGATAACTTGATTTATATGGCATACATGTATGTTCTACATTTCTTGTGGCTTAGTAAAAGGTCTGTTCAGGGCCAAATGCTTGTTACTGGTTATGATTGCTTCAAAACATGAGCTGGTAGTCTTTGCAGGTGATGTGAAGAGTCTTTCTATTCAAACTGCTCGGAACAGAATTATCGAATTGTTGTAATTTAATATTGCACAAAATCTCTCCTTCTGTTGATTGTACAGACAGGAAAATTGTACTCTATTTAAATCTCATCTAGCAAAACATGCACAAATTCCTACATATGTGTCTGCTGCTCACAGATGGAAAAATCAGTACAATCTGATTAAATTTCCTTTTGACAAAATAAAAACAAGTCTTTGCTATAGAGTATCCACATTCTGTTACCAGTAAGGTTTTGGTTTCCTCACCCAATTTGGCTTAAATGGCACCACAAATTTGTGTCTGTACCACATTTGTTTTTGGTGTCTTCTTGCATCATGCAAACTTTATTATTGTGCTGTAGAGAAAACTAATGGTACATTTTTCCTTTGTAGGATTTGCTGGACCTTGAAGATGAAGCAAAATCTGATGAAGAAGAAGAGGAAGAGGAGGTAATTTATGTACATCTTTGCAACAAGCTCAAAACAAATTCTTCTTGCTAAACATTGCAGTTTGAAAGGAGCTGATCAGGTGATGATGTTTCATCCAAATAACCCCTACTTGTTAATTTTTGGTGCGAAACAGGCCTCCTTTGCTTTCCAGATTTTTACTAAAAAACCCATGACACTGCCCCTTTAAGCAATGTACTAACACATGTAATCCTATTGCAGTCTTCAGAATATGAAGAGTATACTGATTCAGAGGAAGAGGCTAACCCAAGACTGAAGCCAGTGTTTGTAAGAAAGTAAGTGATGATTCACTGTCGGGGATAATGTCTGTAGTATGTATACACTTAGGAGGTGCAAGCATGAATGTTAGGGAACTAGTCAAACAAGCAGAGTTTGCAAAGCATGAAATAGTCTTCTGTTTTTCCCAGTATCTTGTCTGGCTTAGTCATGTTACGATTAAAAGCTCACATATCAGTCTTCTTGTAATAGCATTAATTATTATCTACAGCTGTATAGGTCAAGCTAACATATGTTGCTTGCATTCTTACAAGGGCCTTAGTTTAACCCTTTCACTGTCAAGGGCGACTTTATAGATTTCACTCTGTCTAATGCCAGTCGATTTTACTCATCAAAAGGAGACCTCTTGGCAGTGAAAGGGTTAAAAACTGTCTCCTTAACCCTTTCACTGTCAAGGGCGACTTTTTAGATTTCACCCTGTCTAACGCCAGACGATTTTACTCGTCAAAAGGAAACCTCTTGCCAGTGAAAGGTTAAAAGATGAGCCTACACTGTACTAGCTCAAATTTGCAGTACATGTAGCTGTCAGAGGTGTTAAGTTTGCAATGAAATAGGAGAATTCATCTATGTGACTGGGCCACAGATTACAAACTTACTCAGAACCCTGCATAGCAACAATAAAATGTGCTGTTCATTTTACATTTGAACTAACTCACCATTATTGCTTGGCATTTTAGAGACTCCATTGTTTCCCTTTGTGTTAAAAAAAATGTTGGTGGATTTTTTATTTTATTACTCTGTAGGAGTGACAGAATTACTGTTCAGGAACGGGAGAAAATGGAACTTGACCAAGAACGAAAGGAAGAGGAGAAAAGGAAAGCAACAGAGGAGAGAACCAAAACATCTCGCAAGGTACATGTACATACTGTAACACACAGGAGCCTGTACCCCATCAACAAATACAGTAAACACCTGCATGTAAGAACCTAGAGTAGATTCTTCCAAGTTTGCCTACACAGGTTCTTATGTAAATGATGCTTACCAGGAAATTAGGCTAAACAGGTTCTTATGTAAATGGTGCTTACCAGGAAATTAGGCTAAACAGGTTCTTAAATAGGTTCTTATTTTCTTATAGTGCACCTAACACCTTTTTTTTTTCACTAAAATAAATCTTTGCACCTGTCACACCAACATTTCCCCTTTATTTCCAGTTTTGAACATTTTTATGGGCTTCAAAACGTACAAAAAGCATCATTTAGTACACAACCGAGTTAGAAGGGGCTTGGGTCTTTTCTCAATTTGACATCACAAACTGCTTTGCATGCATGTTTACAAAGACTTAATGCAATGTAAATCAGTTTGTGACGTCAAATCGAGAACAGACTCAAGCCCCTTCTGACCCCATCATGGGACAGACGATGGCCAGATTTTGCAACTTATACAGCTCTGTGGTTTCAATAAGCACGGACATCGGACGAAAAGCGTCGGCTACTTCGATCAGAGACATTGGCTACAAATGTCTTTTTCTCTAAATTGAAGTAATTAAAGAACAATTCTTTATTTTTTCTTTAATACCATCGCCTACTCTACTCCAAGTCGCTGCCTACTTCAAATTTTATTGAAACCCCTGCAGCCTATGAAAAGATTTGGTAAAAAAGGCACAATGCATTTAGAACAGGTGAAAAGATTTATTGATTATTCTTACAGAAAAAAGTGTAATATAAGTATTAAAATATTATTATTATCTATTTTATTAAATAATCAGTTGTCTCATCTCACCAGGGAAAGTAAAGTATATTTTTGTGCCAATAGGTTGTGTCATATCTGCACATACAGTGGTACTAACTCTTCAATCACACCTGGTGCATGTACATACATTGTATACTGTAGACTGTATGTAGGACTGCTACAGTACATGTATGTTGCATGAAAGAGGAACCAAATGTTGATGGCAAGCAAGTAACAGCTGCCTTACATGGAGGAAAGACATTCTCACTTTTTATATGATGGTGACATAATGAAAGTGCATTATGATCTGTGGTCACAGTACATAAGTTTGTAATAAATTTTCAAACCAGTTTAGTTTTTGTTTTGCTATGTTTCAGATTATGGTTATGGCTCTGAGACAAAGGACAAACAAAATTAAACTGGTTTGAACATTTTTAAACCACAACATAAAAAAAAATATAATATGTTATAAGTCCTAAAGGAACTTTTTTTTCACCTTGACAGCTTGTGGAAGACCTTCTCAGAAAAGAATTACAAGAGGAACACGAAGGTGAATAACCTTATGGAAAAAACCTGTTGGAAGGTTTACTTTTTGAATAATTCAGGACAAAGTTATTATCCCTTAAAAGACAGTTGTAGTAAATTGTGAACTACACATGAGGTTTCTGGGATTATATGTAAGTAGACAACTGTTTAAAAGTCAAGAAATCAAGTTTTTGCAGATTATGTGGAAGATACATACATGTCCATGTCGTCACATAATGGTCAATAAATATGCCTGATTTTTACAAGAATGAAAATACTTGGTGTATAGTACATGACAAATCCACGGATTTTTACTGATTATTTCTTACAGTTGATGATGTGGAGGACGTCATAATAACAGATGATGAAGATGACGAAGAAGAGGTAACTGAACATTTCCAGAGTCTTAATGATTGCAAATGAACCAGGTGTCCAAAATTCCTTAGCTCATGCCCTGTGGTACTTATCAAGTAGGAGCATTGTAGACTGTGAGCTTGCAGTCTTTTGTTTTCATGCATTCATTCACAACCTCCAACCCAGGCTCTCTCTCTTTTCCTCCCCTGTCATCGGGAGGGAGACCCTGGTTGGACCCGATCACATGACCAGTGAAAACAACAATACCGCAGGGAGTGCGGGTTTATTAAAGCCGTTTTGTAATAGTGACAGTTTCTTAACTTTGCCACCCCTTGCTGCCATCAAATTTTTTTACCACCCAGAGTTTGGGTGGTCATGTGATCAGGTTCAACCAGGGTCTCTCTCTCGACGACAAGGGAGGAAAAGAGAGAGAGCCTGGGTTTGAGGTTGATTCATTCAAAGCATCTAAGCCAACAAGGCCATTTTCAGACTCAAATGTTGAGGCAGCTGTCTTTCAGAAGTCCTTCATTCATTCTGCAGTATAACTTGGCTGCATTAAATCTAAACGTTTTTTTTTTAACATTTTTTAATCACCATACTTGACATTGATTGCAATACTTTACACTATTTACATTACAATACAATAACCAAATGAAGAATGATCCTCGCAGTTATGAATGCAATTTATGCACTTGCGAAAAGAAGCCTGAAAAAAATTCAGGACCCGTTGAAGTCCTGAAAAAATTTTTTTTTATTATTATTTTTTTTTTCAGGCTTCTTTTCGCAATTGCATAAATTGCGTTCATCAACATCTACATAATTTCAGCACTTGGCAAAGGCCCATTAACTTATGGCTGTTATGTGTGTGGCCTCATACACCTATAAGCCTTTTTGAGATATCGCGCCAAGCCAGCCACTTGCTGAATGGAACAGGTCAGCACTAGGGGTGGTCACAGCCAGATTTTTTTTACATCCCTAGTGGTTCTTTTACGTCCCACAGAATCAGAGAATTATGAAGAGTTGTGAGATTATGAAGAGTTGTGAGATGATCATCCTTATCTGAGAAGACTAGAAACTCTAACCATTTGTAGATGTCATTACAAAGGCAGCACCTTCTCCTCAATTATTTAAAGATCATGAGTGTTGGTCCAGCCGAGGTTTTGAACCCGTGACCTCCTTCACTGTAGTCCATTGCTTTGCCACTGAGCTAATTGGTCGGCGGTTCATAACTGCGAGGATCATTCTTCATTTAAAGACCCTGAGTGTTGGTCCAGCCGAGGTTTTGAACCCACGACCTCCCGCACGGTAGTTCGGTGCTCTATCACTGAGCTAACCGGCCAGCGGTTCATAACTGCGAGGATCATTCTTCGTTTGATTTCATTTCCGCAGTTCATATATGATTCATTTCATATATCATTCACAATACAATAACCACTTATGCAGCAGCATTAAATCTAATCTGAATGCAGATTGTTGTCTAAAGATGTGAGAGATCACATAATTATTTCACATGGATTCAAATTCTGATTACTAGGCTAGGCTGTCGTTAAAGGCAGAGGTCAGGGAATTTTCCCGTGAATTCTGAGTTACAGTAGATCCCCAACTTCTTTGATAGCAAAACAGCTCATTGGCTAGTATGCCACAGTAGCTGAATTTCCTGGATAAATATTGCACATCTCTGCCTACATGTATTTCAAAACTTGGTGAGAGACCTGTAGATTTATTTACAGTCAATCTTAAATTTTTCAACCACAGTAGATTTGCCATTCACCCAGGGCTGTCACTAAAGTTTTCAGAAGATGGTCTCTCAGAGAAAAAAACTCGAGCAGTTCTTCCTATAGCTGCTATGGTTTACTAATTTTCAGTCTGAGAGTAGCCGGCTATAAAGCCAGTTGCTGGCTTCTAATGACAACCTTGTATTCCCCAAACTGAGGCAGGAAATGCAAGTTCTTCCATAGATGATAAATGTTGCCTTATTAGCACGTTTATGCCCTGCGAAGCAATTCTACCTTAAGACAATGGTTCGAAGTTGATAGTTTAAATGATGCAGCAAACTGGAAGCAGTGCACCAGGTTTAACCCTTTTATTATCATTACTGTTTACATAAACTGAAACTGAAACTGAAATGGTGTCATCACTGGAGTTTCGGTTATGGATGGAAGAATTATGTCTGTGGCACATTTTATCAATTTTGTTTCTGTCTTTTACCCAATGTCTTCTACACTGGTATTATGTTGTTATTTTCAGTATGAAGCATGGAAAGTCCGTGAACTAAAGCGGATCAAGCGAGATAGAGATGAAAGAGAACAGTAAGTTGTTGAATACTCCCTTATCACGCACCGCCATCTTGGATTGTATAGTGCACCAAAGCGAGGTTGGACGGGCATAAAGTTCTTGGGGGAGGTTGCGTTACAATGTTTTGAGTGGAGATACACGATATCATGACCCACGATCATTGCTGTAGTATGCTGTAATAACGACAAGCGAAACGACAGTGGTGATAGTTTGTCGTTTTTCAACTTTCCTTCAAAACTCTCACAGAGATCGCAGTGGATTGCCGTGATAAAGCGAGACGTTAGGCCGCTTTTTGGAGTGAGTTAGTCGAGTTGTGATCAGCGAGTAAATTTGTCAAACGCATGTGTTCAACTCTTTCTTTCCATTTAAGACTCAGCTAGCACATGAAGTATTTACTCAATACATATCCAGAGCAACCGCTGTCGATTCTACCAGTCTCCTTACATCCTAGATCAACAAAGGCTTTACTCTTCTGCGTTCTGCTCACTTCAAGCCAAGCGATAATAAAATTATAACCGGCTTCCAAGTCTAAAACCAGGAGTTGTGCCATTGCAGTTAGCATAGACCAAGGACAGTAAAAACCACCCACAAGATAAACTTGATCTAGGAAACGAGTTTGAAACAACAAATTAAAACGCTGACAACAAGGGAGAATCTCATTGAATACAGATACCAAAATCCGAGTCAATGAAAACAAACAAATCAGTGCCATGAATGTTTGACAGCTAGGACCAAAAGCAGCAAAAAATCTGAAGTAAGCTTAAAGAACGCTGGTTGATTCGAATAATTGACGGCAGTTGCTTTGGATAGGTATTGAGTAAATATTTCATGAATAAAACGTGGTAGCTGAGTCTTAAATCGAAGGAAAAAGTCGACCACTAGTATAAACACATGCGTTTGACAACACGACTCGACACACTCACCCCATAAAGCGGCCCTTCATCTCGCTTTATCGCGGCAACCACTGCGATTCTGTGAGGATTTGAGGGGAAGCTGAAAAACGACAAATTCTCGCCACTTTAGTTTCGCTTGTCGTTATTACAGCATACTACAGCAATGATCGTGGGTCATGATTGCATCTATCTCCAGTCAAAACATTGTAACGCAACCCTTCCCTAAGAACTTTGTGCCCGTCCAGCCTCGCATTGGTGCACCACACAATCCAAGATGGCGTTGCGTGATAAGGGACTATGTCATTCAGATAAAGTTGAGTTTTCACTGAAATTTCCAGTTTTTAATGAAGAGTTGTGAGACGGGCCTACGGGCCTACGTATGTTTTAAAGAACTCATTGACTGACTGACTGGCTGATTGATTGATTGATTGATTGATTGATTGATTGTGTTCACCGTCTTGCTATTACGTTAAGAATGGAGAGAGAAAGGCAAGAAGCTGAACGTCTTCACAACTTAACAGAAGATGAATGGAGAAACGAAGTGAGAAACAATCCCAAAACAATCACCAACAAAGCAGCCAAAGGAAAATACAAATTCTTACAGAAATACTACCATCGTGGTGCCTTCTTCATGGTGAGCACAAATCATGTTCTCTATTACAAACCATTTTAATTTGTCTCTTGATTGCTGGGTTGCAGTGTTGTGCTCTAAGGAATAATCTGTTTTCAGTTTATTTAGTTTATAGACTTGCTCACAAGTGTTAGATATTGGATGTTAGGGGCCTTAGTTATGGGCATTTGTAATCTGCACTTCAGACAAAGGTTTCCTGATTCTGACACCATTATACATCGTTTTCAGTCACACAAGTAAAAAAATAAAATCATCAACCATTCAATAGATAAAGTCAAGAAATTGTGATATTATAGAAGAGTAATAA
>JAEMWC010000049.1:720000-740000 GCA_016490735.1 Pachyseris speciosa | reverse complement strand
AAAGCCGTAAAAGTCTCGAGCAAAAACTGATCTTTCAAATTGGCACTCTTAATCCCCACGGTATCAACGAGCGCTTTTCATTCAATTAATTTATTCCTGTTTTTCAAGTTACCATGTTACCACCAATAGCGTAGAGCTCCATTTTCTGTGTATAAACCATACACAACCCACAATTCCTCGATTCGCTCCGACGAAGGGCTAACGCTCGAAACGTCAGCTAATCGAATCCCTGTACGGTGGTCAATTTACATTATCAACTCCGTTGATAAACCAAATTTTCGTGTTACTTATATATATGTCTATCCATTGAAATAAAAGGTTCTGTGCCATGCATTTCTGGTACAGTGCGTATTTTGCTTTAAGACATGTTTTAAGACTTGATTTCCAATAATGTCGTCTGTGGACATCACTGTTATTGTTTATTATTGTTTTTTTTGTTTTTTTTAAATGATAAATTTTATTCACTCATTTAGAAACAATATTTACAAAAATACATTCTGCTAAAAAACAAACTCAAATAAGAGCAATAATTTTACAACAATTTAAGTGAAAGACTTCACGTTAATCCGCCACGATCTGACTTCTCTATTATTATTATTATTATTATTATTATTATTATTATTATTATTATTATTATTATTATTATTATTTTATTATTATTATTTATCGTCATTGTTTGTCATTTACATTCTTTCTCAGGTCAAGAACTTTGGTCGATCAGGAAGAACAAAATACACGCATTTGGTGGACCAAGACACTACACAGGTAGGTGGTCTGTATTTGTATGGTCTTACAATCTGGAATACAGACTGGTCACCCAAGCTCCATCGTTGCTCTCAAGTGCGTTGTGGTTATCCTCCGCTCATTGTTTGTTTATGCGTTTTGGGGAAGAGTGGCTGGATTTCTAAATCCAAACTGTTTTCTTCCGCACTGTTAGGAATTTTTTTTTCCAATTGCTCCCTGTTCCGGCCACTTCCGAAGCCCCTCCCACCCGTTGTCCTCCCCGAGTTCCCCCCCCCCCCCCCTGTCCCCCACTTTTTTGAGCGCTTCCCATCGTTGTTTGAAGGGCTTTCTGCGAGATCCTTGTTCATGTATTTTTGTTTCCTCTATAGGTTAGCAGGCTATACTTGTGAAACAGTTATAGTCTGCAGTGTAAATGATATGCATGGCTTTTTTGCTCTCTTTTTAAGGATCGCATAAAATGTCTCGGTTTTGCAGTCCAGAACTGACTTGTGTTGACCCACTAGTTACTTGAATTGAAATTCCTCCGAACTAGGATGACACCAAAACCTAAAAATTCATCTTTTTCTTCATTTTCGTGCTTTCCTGACTTGTAAAGATCAATTTTGCCTTTGTTATTTCTTTTAGATGGATTCGCCTTGGACGCAGGACAACACGCTAGCGATGAAGTTCCACACTGTGCGCGCTGGTGGAAGCAAACAAACTTTCCAGAGACCAAGCAAACGAAGAAAATAGATGTCCACTGGTGGATTTATCTATTTTCCCTCCACTGGCTTCGAAGTAGAATGTCAAGTCCAAAACTACTAAATGATCGTAGAGTTTTTGTAAGATATAAAACTTCGACATAACAATGTGAAAGTTCTGTTCATTGAAAGCTGTCATTTGAATGGATGCGTGTAAAAAAGCCCTCTTATAGTGTTGAAAATCAGTTAGTGTTCTGACTGAGGTTAGTTTTGTAGCATTTCTTTCTCATTGACCACTGTCTGGTCAAGTCTGTTCGAGGAAGTATTCGGTGAACATTCTACGGACTGACAGAGTGTGCATTTATGTCACTTAGGAGATCGCCTGAATGAGTAATGAAATGATGCCTGACACGGACAATCTCTCAATGAACGAATTGCTGAAGGTAGTAACCTGCCATACTGAGCACTGTTCAAAAGGCGCCTTAACACCAGAGGGCCAGCACTCATCTTCTCTTTTTACTAGACTACTCTGTTTTATTCGTAAAAGCGTGTACAATTTGTGCCTTGTCGGTTTCTTTATGTTAACTCTTATTTTTATGCATTGGTGCCACTATCTACATTTTTATTGGCTAAAAACACGCAGCTAATTCCACCTCTGACGAAGGGCTAACGCTTGAAACGTCTGCTTTTCGAATCTCTACACAGTAGTCAATTTACATTATCAACTCCGTTAATAAACCCTATTTTCGTGTTTCACTCTCCCACCGACGCAGCGCCACAGTTTCTATAGAAACTAACCCTGTTTAATTACTGCGAGCACTGTTTTCGTTACGTCCTTCCTACAGACAATAGGGCCATTTATACGGGAGAAAATAAGACGCGTCTTATGTAAGACGCGATTTAATTAAGACGCGAACTGATTGTATAAATGGTACAAAATAAGCGTTCGCGTCTTATTTAAGTCGCGTCTTACATAAGACGCGTCTTATCTTAGAACAGGGTTTTCAGCTGTTCTTATTTTGTCCGCGTCTTAATTAAGACGTGAACTTCGTCGTATAAATGGTGTCGCGTCCTAAATAAGACGTGAACTGCAAGTGCGCTTGCATAAAAACAACAGCAACATGAGCTTGTCTTATGATTAGATAGCGTAATTGGTTGCAAAGCTTTGCAAAAGATGGCCGGGAGAGCCAAAAGTGAATTCAGCACCTTCCTTCTTTAACCTGCCATTAGTCGCACCAATCTGTATATCGCTTTCTTCCGACTCTTCTCGGATTTCTGTTGATTTCTTTGTATGCTACGGCGTGGTCTTCATAAGAAAAAAAATCTCTGCGAAAGTCTCTTCTTAAAATAACAGGACAGCACGCTTTTGTTTCTTGCTACAGCGCTCCATCTTGGCGGGTAAGCGAGGCTGTATCAAAAATAAGACGCGAACCATTTATACGAGATCTTCGCGTCTTATGTAAGACGCGAAGGTATAAACGGTACAGTTCGCGTCCTATTTAAGTCGCGTCTTATTTCCTCCCGTATAAATGGCCCTAATAGGGACTTTAAGCAAATCGCTACGGCGACCTCTTCTACGGCGGTCGTGGATGCGGAGTCCTCGGGAGAGTACGTCACCGTAGCCCTCCAAATTTCAACTTTAAGCAAGCAGTGACTACGGCTCACTTGCTTTCGCTGTTATGACCTCCTTTGGAGAAGCGAATACATAAAACAACGTAATTGTCACATGAAAGAAAAATATGGGCTTCACTTCAGACGAAGAATTCAGTACTGCTTTAGACTGTAAAACTTAATTTGCCACAGCGGACGAGATTATCTAGAACGAACCAAAAACACTGAAAATAGAAAGCAATTTCCTTCCTTTGAGAGAGACTTTGTGCAAGAATTTCTGTGCTTAAATTCCAATCTTTCGTTTGCAAAGAAGAATATTAATAGAAAACATCATCGGAGGGCGATTTCTACACAAAACAGAAAACTACAATTGAAGATCGGAGTTCGCTGCAAGAGACTTTTCTTCTTATGTGCCGTATTTAACAAGAAATCAACAAATTCAACGTTTTAGATATTTTATTCTTGCGTAAACAACCTTCAGTGACATTTCATTAGCCTTATTACTAACAGTCGTACTTACGGTTTTCGTCTAGCCTTTGTTTTTTCTGGCAGTATTTCCGCGGCCATATTTATGCATGGCACACTCTGCTGACGATAGAAATCTTTTACGAGAAAACGCAGGGCAAACGTATTTACTGGAAAACCAGAAGCTTCAAATACTTTCTTGATAAAGTGAAGAACAATCTATGTTAGTTTTTAAAACTAGTGACCGCAAAGAATAGGAGGAAAGTCGACTTTTATACTCACGTAGTAGCGACTACGCCAGAAGGCAGTTCTTCACGTTGCGGGATTTGGCGCTACGCAATCTCGTTCCCAGAGGCTGCGATCCTTTTGGCCAGCGCCAAGGATACGAACCTCTGGTCGAATCCAAAAAAAGGACACCTCTGATTGGCTGGTAAAAACAAAGCAATAAACATGACCGGAACCGCATCGGAAGTTGTTTTCGCGAAGTGTCAGGCAATGGCGGAACGAAAGCTACAGGAATGGTCACAAGCAAAGGAAAACTACTGTCGTTGTAATAATGCGGTTAGAAACCACCGCGTTTAATTTTGTAGAGATAAGGCGAAATTAGATGGAATCTTAATAGCTCTCAAACAGCTGACAGATGTGGATTTACAACTTGTACTCCGACCAATGTTCAAGGTATTTGTGCCGTTCGTGTTTAAATAAAACTTTCGACATCAAAACCAATGATAAAGGAGTTGAAATATCTTGTTGAAGAGTTAGAGTAGGTGAGACAATGTGCAGATCATGTTCAAAGAGAGCGTAAGTTAGACGAGGAATGTGGTAGTCGAATTTCGCAACAATATGGTTTCCGTGCACAGAAATTGACAGTGAATTGATTCAATATATAAACAGAATATAGTCGTCTTTAATGAGATTGATCCATTGTGTAATAAATAATTTATACATATACCGTAAAATACTCCTTCAGAGGCTGATTTTGAGGAGGGTTGCACTTATTAGAGAGAAGGCTTATCATAAGGGAAATTGGGCTAAGTTTAAAACTGGAGCAGCAATGTTTAGTAATGTTAGGACAAAATAAAAAGGAATAAAGTTATAGACAACTATTAAATTACTTTCTCCAGCTATTTTTAATCATACTGCTGTTTGAGACCTCTGTCATTTTCTATGCAATGTGTCCTTCAAGGTCAAGTTGTGATAATGGTGCAGCCAAAAACATCTGACTCAGGGTACGAGTACAACACTCTTTTCTCATTCATGATCTGGGTACTGGGCATCAAACTGAATAAAACATTCTATATTTGGCATAGGAGCAGTTCCTATTGGCTCACACTGCTCGCACTCTGCGTCTATTGCAAGGTTACCATAAATCAGTGTCAAAGGAAAATTGAGTGCTTTTGAATCAATCAGTATTTTGATGGACCCAATATTGTCTTTAATTTGGTGTCTCCTTGATTTAGCCTTGGATGTGCAGCCAAAAAACAAATCAGGATTTGTTTTATCTGAAAAGGGATCTAAAAGCCCTTAGGACTAGACTATATCTTCCTTCTTCAACAAAGTTACTGTAGCTGTGCGGGCTAAGCTTGGGATACTGGAAAAGACACTTGCATGTAGAAAGTGTTCTCCGTACATGGCCAGAACTAGGGAAGAATATTGCCAAAAATTAATACATTTTAACACATAAATGTGCAGGATTTTCCAGAATTCTAATAGCCAAGTGTGAGGGTCAGCTATATATTTTATTTTCAGGATTTTCATTTGTTCATAAATAGATGTGTTACAAAAACTGTTAATAAATAGGCAATCCCTCCTCCCCAGGTCAAGGACAAGTAAGGGGGCCATGTTAAATGCCTTAGAGGTCACATTTATTTTTGGGGAACTCTTTATGGGTGAAAATATATTTCATGTAATATGTATACTTGAAAGATAAATGTATCTTTTATAAAACCATCCAACAGACAAGGTGGGAGGGGGATGGCAAGTTTTGAATAGAAAGGTCAATGACCATATAGGATACAACCAAAAAATCCATCAATAATAATGAAACTTTATTTGCACTTAAATATTACACAATGATGAGAAAAGGTACTGAAACACTGTCTCATTGTAAAAGTAAAAATAATACTAAAAAATATAATCTTCAATTAAATTTGCCGAGTCAGTAGTCTACTTCATTACATCATTAAAAATCTTGTTCTCCAGATAGCAGCTACAGTAAGAACTTCTGGGTGGGCTAACAAAAATTGAGGTGGGACTATTGTTGAGGTTAAGCTTTCATCGGCCTTTTTCTAAGCCAACACTAAAACGATGATTCTTGAGAATCGGAACATAGTATCCTCTAAGCAGGTAATGTAAACGGCTTAATTAAAATTGCAAGTTGTAACTGAGCTTCCTCTAAAAGAATCGATGTATGTATCCTTAGAAAGAGTCGTGTTATACAAAGGAAATCGCTCACAAGTTAGCTTCTACCGCATGTATGTGACTGTTTTCTGATTGTTGGTCGATTACCGTGGAATCGCCTGCTGACTGCCCTAAATTGGTCCTGCTGAACGTGTTGACATCATCAACAGCCGCCATTTTGTCCTGAAGCCTCACGCAGGCGCAATCAAACCGGAACCAGGATTTTCTGGTTCCGGTTTTGGATTCTTCCAGAGCGTCCGTTGCCCGTTCCGCTGGAAAAGGGTAACGTAGGCTCTGGGGACGAGATTGGGCGCTACGGCGAAAGCTCATTTCCAAGCATGCGCACTGCTTCATTTCTGGGCTTTTTTACTTCCGGCCGCCGTAGCATAGGTCGCCGTAGTGATTTGCTTAAAGTCCCTAATAGGTTTTAAACTTGCAGAGTGACGTCATTTTGCAGGCAGTAGTTTCGCACAGGCGAGAAACACGTTTGTTTTGCTGAAACTTTCTGGAATTGTATTGCAAGTTTTATCAAAATGGATCTGCGTTCAGTCAAAAGTTTAATTTTAAGTTTTAAAACCTATTTTAGGGTGGGTTTTCGCAAAATTTGGGTGGAAACGTTTGGACTGTGCTGCAACTTTTACCGTCGATTGCATCTACCCGTGAACGCACGCGCCCAAAACATGTTTTCACGTGATGCCAAACGTCTGCGTTTCAGGTGTCAAACTTCAAAGTTTTCCCGCCCAAATGCGAAGTTCCTTCGGTGTCTCGTGGTTCAATACACTGTCAACGCAGTCAAGAAATCAGAGGAAAGTCAGCGAAAATCCCTTCAATGATATGTATGGACACCCGAAAAAGCACTTGAACTGAGTAGGACGCCTTTTTGAAAATTTCTTCCTTTCTTGTTGACTGAAAACATATCCCTGCAAGTAGTGAAACAGTAGCTGAAACTCCACATTTGGGCGGGAAAACTGTAAAGTTTGACACCTGAAACGCAGACGTTTGACGTCAAGTGAAAACATGTTTTGGGCGCGTGCGTTCACGGGTAGATGCAATCGACGGTAGGTTGTACAGTGAAAGCTTACAAAATAGTTGTTTACAAGTTGACGTGGCATGGTTAGTTTCTTGTACGCGCTCTTGCTTTTACCGGCTTTCATGTTAATGCATAATAAAACAATTATTGAATTCGGTTTTCGCATGATAGCGAAAATTATCATGGCCTCGGTTTGTGTTATCCGCCTCAGCCTTCGGCTTCGGCAGATAACACAAACCTCAGAGGTTGAGAATGATAGCGAGTATTATCATGGCCTCGGTTTGTGTTATCCGTTTCAGCCTTCGGCTTCGGCAGACAACACAAACCTCAGAGGTTGAGAATGATAGCGAGTATCATCATGGCCTCGGTTTATGTTTTTCTCGGTTTTGTGTTTGGTCGCCCGTATAACAATAGTTAACCAAACCGGAAACCCAGGAACCGACTTCCTCGTTTTGGAGGGAGGTTTGAAATATCAAACTGGGATCTTTTTTAAATTAGTATGACTGTTATTTTTCCATTGCCCCTGTTTTGGCTAACTGCAGAGTACCCTGCCACTCCAAAACACATCTAGAATGTGTGGCTACGCGGCTACGTGAGGCTCGCTAACACATGAACATACCTCGTTCTTTAATCCATGAGCCGAAACAAGGGTCTTAAGCCCCGGCTACACGTTCAAACATTGTTATAACACATTTGTTGGATGAACAATGTTAGAACGTGTAGCATGCATGTTTGATGACGTTTCTTCAACATTTTTTGTTAGAAGAATGTTTTGATTGCGATCAAACATTTTCTCCAACATACAACAAATGTTGAAGCGTGTAGCCGCCCTTTCAACATTGTATCTATTGTAAAGACCAATCAGAGTTAAGGGCCCAGTCTCCAATCCAAACGCCTATTGGCAGAGGTGGAAATTGTTGAAGTCAGATCCCCGAAGCGACGTTTTTCCAACAATGTTATATGCGTGTCCAACATTGTTAGAAGCGTTCTTACAACAGTGTTGGGTCGTGTTCTTCTAACAATGTTACAACGTGTAGCCGGGGCTTTACACACGACCTCTGTCTCGTTATCCTGGATCAAAAGACCGCATTTTTCACCGCATAAACAACCAAAAATAATAACTGCATGGGGATTTGAATACAACCAATGAACTTTATTGTATTGTAATACATTTCGCTTCAGTAACTCCAAAACTGCCTCTCGGCATTAATACAAACTGAATATTTCAAATAAACACTACTCGCTACGTGAGGCAACGTCCTCGGCGTCAAAACTGTCTCATAAACTACCATACATGCAATTAACACAAATCTCAACGGCAGGGCTGAAGTACAGGTCACATTCGACAGGTCAACATACAGGTCACCATGCTACAGATAAATAAAGAAGCCCAAAACTTTCTCCTAGCCCTAATCACTATCCAAAATTTTCGTTTAGATTGAGAGGAAACTGTTTGGTTTAGGGCCTGTTCACATCGCGGTGGGGGACCCCGGGAAGGTGAGGTACCCCCATCTATCCGTGGTCAAAAATAGCTGGCGCTCACACTCACATACAACCCCGGGGGAGGCTGGGATGAGGTTTAAAATGCTATCGCGTGGTCGCTAAGTACGTATATCAACAAAGAATTCAGAGACAATTGCCCGGATGAACATCACCCCACCCCACCTCCAGCATTCACATGGAGAAAACTCACCCCAGCTAAGCGGGTTACCTGCCCCAGCTGGGGCACGTATGTGAACGCGATCGAGAAATAACGAAGAGATTGTATGGCGAGATTGGTAACCCCACCAAGGCCGGGTACCTCACCTTCGCGGGGTCCCCCACCTTACTTACCAATTCAATCAATAAAACAGTAAACTGTAGCTGAGACCTGTGGAACATGACCTCTCAACGTCTTCAAATTCACTCTAACACTGCTCTAATCTCGTACCCAGAGTCCTCGGGCTATTTGGTCAGCGGGCGGACGCCCGGAGAGACTATGGGATAATGGACCGGCCATTTTTCCCAGAAAATCTGGGGTAAAACAATGGAAGCCGTTACGGGCCAGCCAATCAAAAAATTTGATTTTTTTCATTATCCCAGCGTCTCTCCTGGCGACTAACCCCTGGCCAAAGAGTCTGAGGACTCTGGGTACGAGATTGACACTGCTCGTAAATAGAAAGTTCGTTAAGTCTCCACAAGCATGCGCACTGAGACCTGAACCCCAGATTTTCTGGAGAAATGGAGTCCATTATCCAGGGTCTCTCCGGGCGTCCACCCGCTGACAGCCCGAGGACTCTGGGTACTAGATTGCCGTCTGTTTCAAATGAATGTCGTCCAATCGCTTCTCCTTGGGTATTTCCTCTGTAATAAAGCCTTGGTTTCCGAACATGACTTCGTCTCCTTAAAAAGTAATATAAATGCATTTCAAGGGCAATCAATACAGGAAACATATGATCATAACTGAATTTAATATATGACATGCTCTTTCAGCGGTCAAGATGAATAAATTGTCCTGCTGTGATTGGCTACCCGCGAGGTCAAGATGGAGCCATCTTGACCGCTCGGGATTGCCCGCTCGTCCCGCGTTTTACTGTCTTCTAATAGCGTCCTTTGAGTCACATAAGAAATCCTTTATTGACCAAGCTTGTTTGGTCAAGATGGCGGGATATTGGCCTCGTTCTTTTTTTGCGTGTTTATGGACCTCGACTTCGTCTCGGTCCATAAACACGCAAAAAAAAGAACTTGGCCAATATCCCGTCATCTTGACCTCGCGCTTAGCCAATAACCCATATGTATACAACTGAAAATTGGTTGTACATATACACATTAGAATTCGGAATCACACCCAATCGTTAATAGCGCAAGATGCCTTAAGGGAAGGCCAACTAGGTTAAAGGCTTGTCTTTCTCGGCTTGGTATATCACGGTTTGTTTATATTTATTTGGAATTTACCTACACTGCCTGGATCATGGCAGTCTGTTTGCGTTGCTTTGGAGATAAACAAAGTGTGACCTTCTTTCAGAGCGGGTCTTGCGCATGTCATGATGTGATTCTCAGCTGGAGGTGTGCAGTCGTGGTCATCAAACCTTTTTAATGCCTGATTCGTCGTAGCGGCGACGTCCTTAATACGGAACTGGTAAATCTGAAAAACCAAAGTGGTTAGATATGATGCAATATTTCTTAAGGCAATTAAATAAAGAAATAAATCAATAAATTCAACGAAACGTCTGCCACTATGTGAAAATAGAGTTGGTAGCTAAAGCCGATCAATGAAGGCAATAAACCATCTTCACCGCCAAAACAACTACTCGGTTCCTTAGCGGGATTAAAGATATGGAAGGCAAAATTTAGCCTAGGTAGGAGGTCGCAAGACACTGAGGACGGCAGAGCGGAATGTCACCGAACAGGGAAGGAAGAGTAAACTATTGTACTAGCCGAGGCAGAGTGCGTAACTTGTTAACAGAGGCAAAAAAGCAGAATAATTTACATAAAAGGCAAAAGGTATCCCTAGAGAGCGCCCAACTAATGAACTCTTCTCAGAGGGTGTTAAAACAGGTAACAATTCTGCACGGCAGTATTTTAGCAGTGATATTAGTTCTTACATCAGGATATGTCACTGGTCGGTCATTTCAAAAGAAAAGAATCAAAGTCCTGAGGCATTACAAATTAATACAGCATTAAAATACGTACACAGACGTCTGAAAAGCACATGGTAAGCTTCAGTTAGTTATATGCTTACTCAAAATTAAACATGTTGCTTCTTCCAGGAAGAGGTGTTTATCATAACAACCACGGTCATCAGATAGCTTGTAAAACTTACCGGAAAACATTCACTTTAAATTTGAACTCTGGCGCATCCAATGAACAAAAAATGGTGGTTACCTAGAAGCTTTTTCCTACAGTTATGTGCGTTCCTTTGCATGGCCGCTACTAAAAGTGAAAGTAATGACACTACCTTTGGCACAAACACCAGTAACAGCGTAACCGTGGTGCAAACAATGAGACACAGGGAAAAAATGGTGTAATGTGCGTCGTTGTACATGGATCCATCCAGAGAAATGGCCACAATGACACCGATGATCGCTAATACGAACACATTATAAACAGACATCCCAATGTACTTGGAATCATTTAAGGCAGGAATGGTTACACTGCGTGTTTCCCAGGCCAGAAAAAGACCAAATAACAGCAGAATGCCTTTGTAGGCAAACACTGCCGCTAGAAAGTAGGTTTTGTAGTTGCAGGTGCATTGGAATAACGTTGGAATGATGATAGTGTCCGGTTCTTTTCGGCTCTGTGAATCAGAATTAGTGTAAAAAGTTATTCTGTCGGCAACGTACTTCACGCATTTTCCTTATTCCTTATATACTTTTATAAATTACTTTTATCACGAAATTTCATGATCATGAAATTTCCATAATGAGCTATAACCTCTTGGTAATGTTATCACATTAATCTATAACTGTGTAAGTATAGCCTGGCTAGAACGCATGGCTGGAAAGTTTACTTGTTTTTCTCATGTGGGAAAGTTTGATATCGTAAGGAAAGTATTCGTTAAAACACATCTGCTAGTTGTCATATGTATTACAACAGATTGATTTTTTTGGTATTAAAAAACATTAAGTGAAGGTAAAGGAAGGAACAGGAGTGGAATCAAGCTCTGTATAGGAATCTTATGATAAACTGAATGATAAATGGCTGATTCATGCGTACCTTATTATATCCATCTTTCGTACTTTTCACTTATAAGTTAGAATTGATGAGAAAATGCAGCTGAACCTCCCGTAAGCGACCAGTCAAACTGTCGAGCATATGCGTTGGGCCAACTAGTTTAGCTTTCAAGTTATTTTGGGTGACCTGTTACCGTATGAATACCTTAACATTAACATATATAGCCTAACATTTCTAAATATATAAGCTTTACAGTACGAATAAACATTGTTGCTGTTGTTGTTGGAGGTGTCGCTTACGAGAGTCTAGACCACAGGAGGTCGACTACACCTCGAGTCATAAGTACTGAGGCAATAGCGGAGATTTACTCCGTACTTTGAATTGTGGAGACAACAAGATATCAACAACTTTGCTACAATCAAAGACCAAGAGCCTTGGATATGACTTTCTAGTGTAACTGCGTCCCTGTAGAGAAAGGATTAGGTGACAACTGGTCGCTTTACGGGGAGCTCAGATCGTGGTCACGGTCCATATTATAGTTAATCTTTGACTTGAAAATGTCTGTTGTTTTGGAAAACGGATCGCTCAGAAGAGGTAGTCTCAAAGGGGGCTTCGATTCCTGAAAATTAACAGAATGAAATCTGAGTTGGACACCTACCTTTTCTTCAAAGGATAATTCTTCAGCTTGTAGAGGGTCAATGGCAAACCAACAAGACAAAAACACCACATCAACTGCTAACAGCACTGCTACCATAGCAAGCAGGTGAACATCCTGTATGGCCTGGGATAATGTGAAAATAAAAATAAACGAGGTTTCGTCAACATATCCAGTGGCCATTATAGCGTTTCAGTCACTGTTTACATGAAGGCAGTCCCCCGGCTAACCGGGCTACCCGGCTAGCTTATAATAGGGTTAAAACTTAGCCCGCCTTTACGTGCAACCCAACTAAGTGGGATAGTCAGTGGGCTGTCTTTTGAGCGGTCGCTAAGCACAACAAATAAGATGGCGTACAAGTGATAAGTAATAGTCTTTATTTGACTGATAAAATACATATCAAGTGTTACATGGATTATAAATAACTATTAAATACTTAAAAATGCGCCAAATATGCATTAATTACCAATAGCTAAATTGTAATTAAAATTAAGTCTGTTAATAAAAGAATTCTTAAAACGCTCAGTATTACAAATCGGAAATGTAGGCTTGACTTGTCTAAGCTTAAGGGTAGCAGGGTTAATCCTAGGAAGGGAGTGATGTAAAGGATGACGTTCCCACTCTATTAATTTCTTAAAAATACCTTTAACGGACTTTTCTAAGCAATCAATAATGGAAACAGGAGAGGACGTGTATCTTCGTTTATGACAACGATCAAGGAAACATTGTATGGTGTTAAGTTCTGGTGGGGATGAACCATATACAGATATTCCATACATAAGCTTAGGCAAGACTAGAGTGCTGAATAATTTATCCAACTCCGCCTGACAATACCCTTCCTTCCTTAGAGTTCTTAGAATATATAGACATTTATTAGCTGCGGCCAGCTTATTCTTGACATGCATAGAGAACCTACAATTTTCCTGAAATGTAACCCCTAAAATACATAGTTCTGGATGTTGCGGGATATTCTTTACTGTCTCTAGTACATTATTGTAGCCTTTCTTTCGGAAAACCATTTCTTTACATTTAGAGAAATCACATTTCATGCAATTATTGATTGACCATTCTGTAAAGTTGTTAACTACATGAATTGCAGTATTACTTTCACCTTCCTTCCAAACAGGAATAATTAGAGTGGAATCATGTGCATACTTGAACAACGAAGAGTTAGACTCTGAACTGATCTCTTTGCAGATCATTTATGAATATATTAAATAAATAGGGGCCACTAACACTTCCTTGCGTGGTGCCTTTGTTCACGCTGATCCAATCACAAGTAATGCTATTGCAGACAACCCTTTGTCTCCTATCAGTGAGAAAGCTTAAGTACCAATTAAAAATATATGGATTAAGCGGTAGGAGTTAAAGTTTGGAAAATAACAGATCGTGTTTAACAGTGTCAAAGGCCTTACTGAAATCCATTGCAAACACCCTTACCGCATTGCATCCCTTTTGGTTGAAGACTTAAGAATTTCATGTTGCATTGTTAACAGAGCGCCAGTACAGCTGCTACCTTCTCTATAAGTAAACTGTGTGGGGCTCAAGCTACTCTCGACAATGTTCTTAACGTAAGACTTATAAACAATCTTTTAGAATGCTGTAGCAATAACCGGGGTTATGTTTATTCCTCTAAAGTCCCCATTTTCCTTGGGAATTTCAACCTTGGGAAGAGGGGTTATGTTGACACTCTTCCACGAACTCGGCCATGCATGGGTTTCAAGGGACAGGTTCCATATTTTAGTTACCACAGGAGTAAGAATTTCAGCATGGTCCTTCCATATCCAGAAAGGGATCTGATCTGGACCGGTGGCTGTCTTCTTTAAACCTAAGAGTGATCTCCATACCTGCATCTCGCTTACGCGTGGTATTTCAGCATCACATGGAACCGGTATGGGCTCCGGTTTATGATAATTATTATCAATGCACAATTGACCGAAAAAGCAATTGAGATCCTTAATTTCCGCTTCGCTTAGTGTGCAACGAGAGGAAGCTTTGTAGCTGCAGATGGCATTTGTTATTTTCCACCACTCTCGACTTCCGATACCATTAGAAGAATTTAAACGAACTCTATTATCCATGATGGCTTTAGAAATTCGCTTCAATAGATCTTTCTGAGAACTTGTTACTTTGGCCTTGATCTTCAACAAATATTTCATAAGTGGACTCATCCAAAAAGGATCGTGTGATGACATTTTACTGTTCTTAAAGGCATACAAGCATTCATAAGTTCCAGAATTTTTGTCTCGAGGCTTGTCACAGCGTCCTCGATATTGTTGGCCTCCAGTACAAGACCCCAATCCACTTGCTCAAGTTCAGAATAAAGATTGGCCTTGCGATGTTCCCTGCAATCCCTAAGTTGAATTTTATATCGAAGTGGTTTAAGTTTTATGCCAGGTGGTAATATTACTCCCTTATGATCGGTCTTCATCAGCATTTGTATAGGATAGCAAAGATTGAACAGGCCTGGATTATTGGTGAAACAGTTTTCCAGGCACGACTCTCCTCTTGTGGGAAAGCTTACCAAAGGACGCCAGAAAGCGATTTGAAACGGGTAATGTCCATTTGATTGAGATCTCCTCCACAGACGAACAAACCGTCCGGAAAACTTTCCAAGAAGGAGTCCGCCAAGTCAGTTATAGAGCTCATCAGACTCGTTTCTTGATAACTATGTAGCGGTGGGTGATAAACGCCACAAATTCGCATATGTTGTCCCTTGGACAGGGAAGTGGTAATCGCAATCAGTTCAAACTCTTCCAATCTATATACATCGATAACGTTAATATTGTTTCTGATGTAAATGGCAATTCCCCCAAAAGAAACTTTTTTGGTAGCAAGTTTAATATTTATTAATTATCGCTCGTTCCGCTTGCGGCCGATTGTCAGTGTGTAGGGTTGTTATTTTGCACTAATTGAGAGGCCATGGGATATAACTCTGCTTTCGCGGTCGTTTTATTTCGGCCATCCGGATAACCCGGCACGAATCATTATATGGAAAAAAAGCTAGCCAACCCAGAAGGTGCCCCGGGAAGGCGGGTTACCCTTTTTAGCATGTAAAAAGCTTCAATGCATGCCTTTTCGAACGTAAGTTGGCTCTCAAGGGTAGCTCGGTTAGCCGGGGCACTCGTGCCAATCAGGCCTTTCGTTGGAACTTACCTATTGTTCATTCCCGATCTCACTGCTGGTTGGGACCTTTGTATGTTAATTGCATGGTACTATCATCATATCAAACTTTGGGTTGCAATTTTGGGTTGACAATACCACACATTTTCGCTCCTTTTATGGTCTTTTTCTTTGTTCAAGGGAAAGGGCCGTCATTGTTCGTGTAACAAAGGTTGCAGTTATCGAAGCGTAGCTTGCTCACCGACGGCGAAATTCGAATATTTTCGTCAACCCTCGTAGTGTCACAATGCCGCCTTTGGGTAGTGGGGTGTGAAAATAATTGTCAAGGCAGAAATGTTCTAACGGGGGAGGGCTGGGTAATCATGAAGCGTACAGAGGTTGTTTTGCTCGCGCAATTGTCTCAAGGCTTTCAACAGTTTAATTTCTCGTTCTATGTACCGTTTAACCGAGTGTATCAGAAGCATTTAACATGCCAACTAGCCGACTGTTTGTAAAATTGTCAACTCTAAGAAACAGTTTAGGAACAAGAAATTTTCAGAAAACTAACATCTCAAGACAGAGCAGCCGCTAAAAAGCCGACGTGCTATTGCGCCTTCCACGCTACGAGCTGCAGAAGTCCGTATGTTGAGCTGATAACAGTCAAAACAAGTTAATACCTTCAATGGATGCCAACTACCTCCACTTGCATAGAAAGCCGTAATAGACTAAAACGACCCCGCAATTGTTACTCACCATTGCGATAAAATAAACAAAAACTGAGACATTTAGAGTTGTTTCTTGAAGCGCTTTCAAAATTTGCGCGCTTTTCACGCCAGCATTCCATTATTTGATGCACAAATTCACTTTGAATTCAAACTCGCGTACCGCTAAACAATAGAAAACTCTTCACAGCCGTCAAGAGGAACTTTTAAGAATAAGCATATGGGTTTAAAAACTAACTCAAACGCAATCTACTACATACAATCAGTCAGAAAAAAACTGAGTGATTTAGCTTTGTTGCTTTAAGCGTTGTTGAAATTCGCGCCTTAACAATCCATTGTCCTTCAGGCTTTTTGTCTCCTCGTCAGCAAATCATTAACTTATGCAAAACGCGCGTCTGAAAAACCTTTTAAAATCACTCAGTTCTCAAGCGGCTACGCACAAAGCTTGTACAGATCGGTGTAAAATGTTTTCCAAGTTCAAATTAAAGAAATAGTTATCTATAAACGAGGTTCTAGGCCATACGAAGAAGAATATTCTTCTGATATCTTGTTTGTACCGCTTTTGGAACAATATGATCGGGACATGAATGCTCTTAGAGAAGAGAACGCGAACCTGAAAAATGAAAAATCTGCTGCAGACCAGCTGCTGATGGCGCAGTTTAACGATCTGATAAAAGTACGCGAAGCTGCCTTCAAGTGACTGATAACAGTCAAAAACAAGTTAATACCCCCTGTTAATAGATGTCGACTACCGCCCCTAGCAAAGAAAGCCGAAATAGACTAAAAACGACCCTGCAATAATTTCTCTCCATTGCGATAAAATAAACAAAAGAAATGAGCCTTTTTAGGGTTGATCCTTGAAGGGCTTTCAAAATTTGCACTTTCAATTCAAATTCGCGTACCGCTAAACAATTAGCTCGCTCTTCTCGAGCGTCCAGGAGGAACTTTTACGAATAAGTGTATGGGTTTCAAGTTGAAATAAAAACTAATTCAAACGCAATCTACTATACAATCAGTCAGACAAAAACTGAGTCATTTGGCTTTTTTGCTTAAAGCGTTGTTGAAATAAGCGCCTTATCACTTCATTGTTCTTTTTAAAGTCACTTCTCTAGCGACTACGCTTCTACAGATCGGTGTAAAATGTTTTCAAAGTTCAAATTAGTGAAATCTAAAAATGTTATCAACAAACCGTGTTCCAGGTCATACGAAGGAGAATATTTTTCTGATATCTTGTCTGTACCGCTTTTGGAACAAAAAAAGCGGGGCAGAGAACGCATTCGTAACAACAATTAAAATCACTGAAACAAAGAAAGGTGCGATATAGCCGGTCAACTTTGATTCCCCTGACTGGTTTTGTTCTAAAGAAAACATTACGATATTGAACTCTCAGACAACCATTAAAAAGTCTTGAAAAGCCCTGTCGGAAATGTTTACTTAACTAATAATTTTCATGTACTTAGAAAGGATTAAATGATCAGCTAAGAAAACCGCAGGTTAGGATTTGAGAAATGAAATTGAGCACCAACCATCCGCGCGCGACTTCATCATGCTCTTTCCCGTCTTGAAGAGGTTGCGTCTGATGACTGATATCATTACGGATGAACAAAAACTCAGTAGTAGAGAGTACGAATTGTATTTCAATGAGTTGTTTTATGTTTACTTAACTAGACGTTACAAACATATTACTAAGATAGTTATTCTGAATTCAGCCCTTACCATTTTCTTGTTTGCAGTGGCGGCTGTGAATATCTTGTGAACGCGCCAAGTTTTGCTGAACATGGGGCCGAATGATAAAGAAAATCCAACAGATATCACTGCAGCTCTTGCCTTTATAATAAAACCAAACGTGTTTCCATTATTAATCTGAGATTTTTGTTTTGTTTCGTTTGTTAAGAAAATCCGCCGTACATACATTCAATTTTAGACATGTCATTTATAACTTGAACCTCCCTTACATTTTTCATAATAATGCAGAACTCAGAGGAGGTTAACTTCGTACAACCATGCATATTTATTATGACTCTTCAGCCTGAGTTTCATTCCGTCTCGGTTACTGGGGGATAAAAAATTTTCGGTGCAAGCCTAACTTGTCTGCAAGATTTTTTTCTGGGGCATCAATTTTTTAGGTACCACCGCTTGCAGGATGTTTTTTTTTAACAGGTTGCTCTTCCATGCAGGGATTTTTTTTCTGGGAATTTTCACACCCCTTCCGGTTAATTCTAGTGGTCAGTCCCTAAATAAATTTCGATTTCTTAATTAAATTTTGATTTAAAATTTAACTTAAAAGTTAGCATGTACTTACGTTGCAGTTAATGCCGAATCCTTTCAAGTCAAGAAACCTCGCATCAAGTCCAAACAGAACAACGGAAGCGTAACACAGAATGCATCCCAGAATAATAATGTTATTGAGCTTTGGCGACGACATCTTGATAATCCTAAACAAAGGAGAATTTATAGCTTAACAAGTCAACAGCTCAGTCCATCTGCTTTGAGTTCCTACTTTTCAGTATGTTTTTCATTTTCGATGTGCAACGTTTGAGCAACTCAAAGTGCATCCTTACTGATCATTAAAAGTCAGCTCTTTACCTAGTCAGGAATCATGGTCATTGCGAAATTTAACCTTTCACGGAATGTTGTATTTGTCAATCACACAGAAAAAAGACAGTTGATACATAGTATTAAGGAATCGTATTAAGGAATTTGATAGGTTCATACCTATTCTTTCCATTGCTGATGTTGAAGTAGAGAAAGCTCAATGAGCAAATGATGCCAATTGTTGCCATTAACCACATGATTGCTATGAGTGGTATAGGACTCATCATAAACTCCCGATCTAGTATTCTGACGGTGTGATCTTTCGGTGGGTGGTTGTCTGAAAAAAAAAAGTTGTATTTTAAAGCAAACGTTCCGTAGACACAAGAGCCTCAAGATCTCTTAGTAGAGGTCAGTAGCACGTGGCAGGATATCTGCCGCATCGGTTGCATTTACCGCAGTGGAGAATGAGGAATGTGGATTTCTAAACACGAAGAAGAACTGAGAGGAAAATTTTGCAGGTAGAGATAACAAGACGCCTAGGTAATGTCTAATCCCCCAAATCATCTTCATTGCTTGGCGGGTATAAAATTAATATTCAGTATAGAAAAAAGTTCGGACAACGGCTGTTTGTCTTGATGCGGCCAGGAGGTGGGCAGGGGGGTAGGAGAATTATTATCGATTATAAGTTTACACGATGAAGTGATACATGCCAAAAGATCAAAAAAAGACTTGTGAGATTAGTTGTTACATGTAAAGACATTACAGCTATAATTTGTCAAATCAAAGGGCAGGCATTAAATGGCAGTATAGAAAATGGCATGTCGAAAACTGGGTCTGACTATCGCTTGAGTTCTCACGTTCTACCCCCAACGAACTGAACACCGAACTCTTCGCAGTTTTCTAAGAATATGTCGAGTTGTAGTTAGTTTTCTCGTAAGAAATAATAATGTGAAGTCTTATTCAGCTCCAGTTACGAACTAAGCGATAAGGATTGCAAATTCACTCTGCCCAAGACCCGCACTGATTACCTAAAACGCAGTTTTCAGTTGTAGTTTGCATGACTACGGTTTTTATCGAAAAACGAACCAACTGGCTGTCACTACGAAACAAGCCGTTCCATCACTGGAAAGTAAGGAAGTATGTAAATAACACTTCTTGTTCTGACATCTTGTAAGTCACTACGTATGCTAACTATCATGACTAAAGGAATACCTTCCCATAGCGAATTCTTGGTGGCGTTATAAAGTTGTATATCCTTCTCTGTTGCAGAATATTGACCAACTGCTACTAATCTCTTCCCTTTATCTGCAATATAAGAAACACAGCAAGAAAAGATTCAATAAGTGCTCATAACTGTATAAATCGGGAGCAAACACTCGCGAATAAACGTGTTTCATGGGATC
>JAEMWC010000049.1:697500-715000 GCA_016490735.1 Pachyseris speciosa | reverse complement strand
TGACTCGTAAAATAATCAGGTAAACTCATAGAGTCACGAGAAACGTTCACCATTGAGCTGCCAAAAATCAAATCAAATCAATTTATTTTAAGCTCTATAGCGTGAGGAGTGGTTGCCCAATCTCCCGAGCCTAGGGCTCATGTATTAAACGTTCGAGCACTCCGGATCGAATTGGAATTTAGAAGTGTTGGTTTTTGAGGAGAGGGGAAAACCGAAGTACCCGGAGAAAAACCTCTCGGAGCAGAGAAGAGAACCAACAACAAACTCAACCCACATTTGACGACGAGCCCGGGAATCGAACCCGGCCGGGCGACATTGGTGGGAGGCGAGTGCTCTCACCATGCACTGAGCCATCCCTGCTCAAAGTTAAAACATTTGACCATTAATCTTTGATCATATAGTTACCCCTTAATCAAGGAGATGAATCAGGACAGAGCGCAGCACCGTAGCCTGCAGTGCAGGCGTTTTCGGTAGGCGCGTGAGTTATTTCTTGAGTAAGCGGCGATATTCTCGATTTCTCAAATCAAAGATGGTTGATGGCGACTGGCTCGTCATAACAACACGAACGAATAATGCTCTCGCCTCACAAAATACGCCTGCAATGCAGGCTAACAGCACCGGAAACTGCGTCCCCTACTCCTTCCGACCAGTGCTGCGTGAGTGGATTCTTGTACGTCCCCTGCAAGTCTTGGGTGTCAGGTGAAGAAGACAAGGCCAACGGCATAACCCTTATCATGCTGACTTTGAGATCAGGTGACAATCCCTCAAACTGACTTTATTTGCAACAATAATTTATACACAACTGTCAACAATGCTTCCATTCACCAACAATAAAATCTTAATTTTTCATCAAATCTTAACAACCTCTACATCAAATCAAAGCTTAATAAATTGCCTTTTTGACAAAACACACTTTGTGCATAAGTTGGTTTTAAAACTCAGCTATGAAATAATATTTTTTGGAAAAAATGAGCAAAATTATACATCAACAAAGTACCTGGATGTCCTCATGATAAACCAGGCCCATTGCAATAATCAAGGCAAGAAAAGCTTTAATGTCACCTTATGTCACGCCATCCTCAGGCCAATTTTTAAACCGTTTGCTGTGGCAAACGATCTCTTCGCCGTATAAAATCTGCTATTGTTTTCTCAAAACAAAGGCTGAATACATAATTATTGTATGGGGCTGAGCGGAAATCTTGCCGCTATCTCATCAAATAGGTTACCCGGGAAAAGCAGATGAAAGAAGTCAGCGAACGAAGGATTGTCTGGAAGCTGCACGTTCAACACTCGATCAGCTGTCTGAGCTGTGAAGTCAAGCCTTCGCGGGTCACGAGCACTAACAACCCAGTTGTCTTCTTCGGTTTCTACGTCGCTTTCTTCCTCGCTATTGATCTCTTCTTCGCTACTTTTCATCTTAGTCTTCGCTCCTTTCAGGATCAATCGAATGTTGATCTTCATCACTATCCTCTCCCCCAACAACTTCATCAATAGTTCCTTCGTCTACAAACACAATTCTGGCCGCCATCTTTGTTTATTTATACCTTATTATTTTTATGCTAATTAATTCTTTTATTGTATTCGGGTCTTCGGAACTCGGTCGGATACCTAAGTTATGTTCTTAGGTTTGGCTCCTTACAATCTCCCGACAAAGGCCCGAGGCTTGCCGGGCTAACCCGTAAGGAAAACAATGGTGTTCGGAAACCCGGAATATTTCGGGATCCGTCCACACGGACGTACACGCGCCAACTCAGACAAATGTTGAGGACACAGTCAGCATGATCTCACCAGTTTTTTTACGAGCCGATATCTGCAAATATCGACCAGCGGTAGGAATTACAAAATTTTCGAAAAATCCGAGAAAAATTCTGTGGACGACCCTAGGTATTCTACTAATAAAAATATAAATTTTAGTTTCTTCGGACAAATAGTTTGGTGATATGGAGGGTGTCAAGTTCGCGTACTTTATAACCTCTGCCAGATCGTTTTTTCCAGGCCCTAGACCCAGCTACGCAAAGAGCTCGATTTGAATCTAATTGAAATATCATTCAAGCCACAAAGCTTCTTATCAAATTAAAGAGGTTTGAACACGCAGTTTAAGTGGTCGTGCCCTTTAATTGATGGCGACTTGAATATTGAACAGATTTTTAAATATTTAAAAAATTTTGAGGATTTCGCGCGAGCAAAATTTTGTCGAAATTGGAATGCCAAAAATTACACCCAGTACCTAATTTCAAACAACAAAAAAACATTTCTTACTAAAAAGCAATCTCTAAGCTTTCAAAATATGGTTTTTAAACTTTGGGCAACACAGGAAATGAATTTTTGGGAACACAAAATTCACGGAGCACTTGAGTAAAATCTGACCCTTCTGACTTGACAGTTTTCAGGTTCGGCGCGACACAAATCAATACTCAAACAAATATTTCAGCCAAAATAAGTGTAATTTAGGCAATCTCAAGTCTTACAGTTATACATACATGCTTCATAGACATTGAATACAAAATTTACAACAATTTTTAGCCGAAAAGTACTCCGGCATATCCCAGCTTTTAGCTACTAAAGTTGCCTCGCTAACCTGTGAACCTGCACTGGATCATGTTCTTATCACTCCATGCCCGTAGCAGGGGGAGAGGTAAGGAGGGCTCGAGCCCCCCCCCTCCCCCCCCAGAAATTTCAGACTTGAATTAAATTCTGCTACAAAAGTGGAATTTTGCGACTAAAATGGACAGAATTTGACGTCAATGATTTGGTAACCTTCTTGCAGTCCCTTCATAGTTCCCGCAGAAAACTATTAAGCAAAATTTCTACTCTGGGAAACCTGTTACTCCTCATGCCAGCAACCAATGCCGTTAGTGAAAGATCGTTTTCAGCTTTAAAGCGGGTGAAGACGTATTTGCGCCAGGAGCCCATCAACAACGGGAGACTCTAGACTGAACCACCTCATGATGTTGCATGTTCACAAGGACAGAACAGATGCTCTGACCCTTGTAGACGTAGCTAATGACTTCGTTGGGGAGAAAGAAAACCGAAAGCAACTGTTTGGCAAATTTTCCACGAACGATATCCCAAACAACCGCAGTCTCTATTTCGTCAAATCAACACAAACGAAAAATTAGAGATAAGAACAAGAGGTATCGTAGACAAATGTAGAGATCTGACATGTACCAAGAAGTATGCTTTAACCGAGAGACCGAAGCGCGGGCCACTCGCTCAGCCCCCCCTCCCCTCCAGTCATTTTATGCTTGCTACGGGCCTGCCCTCAAAGCCAATAGTTCAAAATCTACACCAAATATTTATCCTGCTTTGTATATAATCAGGTGCAAGATATGTTTGTTTGTACTTTTTGTCCTCGTTCGTCTTTATTTCTACAAAAAGATCCAAAAACTACAGCGAAATCCCCACACGCTCGACTTGAAACAGCTATTGCGTGAGTCGAGATTGTGCTGTTCTGTAACATGGACACAAGGAGATCCGGCTACTTCAGTTTTATTTCCGGGTTGTGAAAAAAATTCGATAACTGAACTACATGTTATACTTGCGCCAATGGAATGAGCTGAAGCTCAAATTTTCATACGTTGCCGTTGTACCATGATTACAGATTCCTGGTCCTCGAACGTGTCAAGCAATCCACTGGTGCAATGTAAATAATTTGTTCTTCTTGTTTGTTTGTTTGTTTTAGTTAAGCACTTTTTTATTTGTCCCGATTGTCTATCAGATGAGGAAATAACTAATACGTTGTGCAATACTTTGTCAACATCTCATTATATAAAGCATGTGCACAAATAACAACGTCCCAGTACAGTCTAATCTTGTGCTTGCGGCGTCCATTTTGGTAGCGTAGTTTCGTGGTATATAGTTTTCTCTAGCATCGAAAATAAGAAAGCTTTATTGCCAGCTACAACACATCCGCTCGCTAATGTGGACGATACAGCGTGCGAATATGGAGCGTTGGTTCGGAGAAAGTGCGGTTAAATAAATAATAAATAAATAAATAAACTCTATTTATATAGCGCCTATATCACTAGCTGTTCTAGGCGCTTTACAACACTGACCGGGGGACTTTGCCAGACTGCTTATAACGCAGTTTACAATTAATGAAGTTGAGTATGAGTGCCCCCGTAATATCAATATCAAATTAAGACAGACACTAGGGGTGGTCACTGCCAGAGTTTTGTTACGTCCCTAGTGGTCAGGGGCACCCAACGACAAGTTTCGGTAGATATCTGTTCGGTGGAGGGTAATTCGCCTTGGGTTTTCGGCGTCGAATAAAGAGTGCACTCGGATTTTCGTAACTAAAACGTGGCCTAAAAGATTCGCAATTGGGAAATCATAGCCCCTACGGTTTTCGGAAAGGTCATAATTGCTGTTTTTGGCGGTCAAAAACGTCAGCTACCATTTTCGGAAAGAAAATAGTTCCCTAGAAAGTTCGTGGAAAGTTCATTTCAGCTTTCATTTTCTCAAAGGAAGATTTTGTTCCCTAACATTTTCGGGAAATTAAAATTTCAGCTAGGGAATCCGAACAGATGAACTTCTTCTAGCTAATGAAAACATCACTTTAAACAGACTTCAAACACCATGAGGTACTTAAAAATGCCTTTCTACAGCTTTTGGTTGATTTGGCTCGTTGGGTGCCCCTGTAGTGGTTCTTTTACGTCCCACAGAATCAGAGAATTATGAAGAGTTGTGAGACGGGGCCTACGGTTTATCGTCCTTATCCGAGAAAAAAATACCCGTCCTCGTCCTTATCCGAGTACCAAATACCCGGGCACACCGAGTACGTGCGTATATCAGAGACTGCAACTGGTCAATTGAGCGCCACTTCACAGACACCCTGCAAGTCAGGCTAACTGTGGTTTGAAGACGGAAGCAGAGCTGATATTAGCGAGGGTAGGTAAGGTTGAGACACACGTACTTTTTACTCTCGTGTTTAATAAGCTATACTATGGTGTTGTGCAAGCGCGCACCGAGTTGCAAGGCATTTAGAAATAAATAGGTTTACCTATATTGCCTCATAAACTGATTTATTAATCAACGGGTGTCAAAAGCTTATAACGCTTTTTTGCAAGCTAGAGCTAATGTATAACACTCTACATGCGATTTCCTTGCTCTCAGTCTGATCTTTTTGGTATTTTATCAAGTGATAGAGCAATCAGGAATTATAAAGTGCTTGCTGATTGGTCAAGATGAGGAATATCCATGCGCATTTCCCGAAAAATTTTTATTTTATTTTTAGTTTTTGCACTCTTCCTCTGAAACAATTAACGGCCAGTCCCCACAGCAAACTGAGAATAAGAATAAGGGAGGGCAGGGGAAGGGGGAGGGCCTTATTCTGGACTTCGTACTACTACGGTAGTCCCCGGTAAGACAAGGTAGCCTGCGTATAAAAATAGATTTCATAACATGCTGAGGGAACCAGCACACTTTGCCTTCATTCCCAAAGGAGCTGGAAATAAAACAAGGATCGTGAATAAACTTCGGACTGAAAATATATCGTGTGATATAACGTTTTGCCCATAAATCTTACCTTTACTTCCTCCGCTGGCAAAATCCGCGCTATGAACGATTACCTATCAAAGCAATAAGCATCTGCTCCCGTCTATGATGAAAAAAAAAAAACTGTCCCTTTGATAATGCGCGTTAAGAATGCATTTTGCTATCATTTGTCTTTCGCGTCTTGGAATGCGAAGGCGGATATCGACTGCCCCGGAACAAGATAAGTGTTACCCTTGTCCCTAAGCGATTCTTGCAATATTTCCTCAGTCGGGCAATTGCAGTTCCCATTATGTTTATTTTCATTTTTATTCCACGTATATTTTAATTTCGTGACTCGAGCTTTGAAATGTCGATTTGCCGGAAGCACCGCCAGCATTCTGGTATCGGATGGCGCTGCCGGCAAAAGTTACAGTTCGAATTATGCACATGTCATCGGTCTTTTCTCGAGTTTCCAGTTCCTTTGCGTCTTTAGTTTTTAAAGAACAAAAATTTTCATAGTGCGTGACCAAGATAGGTCAGCTGTATGGCTGAAAAATAGTTTTACCTTATAATTTTCAGCAGTTAAAACATTTCAAGAATTCGAATATGTATATGTATAGTAGCTCGGAAGCAAAAAGAAAACCCCTTTATCGCATAAGTAAATGTACACTGTATTGGTTGATTTTGTGTACCTAACTTGTACATGTAATTACTTCAGTGCATGTTCACATTTATTTAGCGAGGCAAGTTTAGTACCTAAAAGCCAGGATATGATGTTTTTTCGGCTGAAAATTGCTGTAAATTTTGTACGCAATGTCTACGAAGCATTTATGTAACTGTAAGACTTGAGATTGCCGAAATTACACTTATTTTGGCTGAAATATTTGTTTGAGTATTGATTTGTGTCGCGCCGAACCTGAAAACTGTCAAGTCAGAAGGGTCAGATTTTACTCAAGTGCTCCGTGAATTTTGTGTTCCCAAAAATTCATTTCCTGTGTTGCCCAAAGTTTAAAAACCATATTTTGAAAGCTTAGAGATTGCTTTTTAGTAAGAAATGTTTTTTGTTGTTTGAAATTAGGTACTGGGTGTGATTTTTGGCCTTCGAATTTCGACAAAATTTTGCTCGCGCGAAATCCTCAAAATTTTGTAAATATTAAAAAAAAACTGTTAAATATTCTAGTGACAATCAATTAAAGGGCACGACCACTTAAACTGCGTGTTCAAACCTCTTTAATGTGATAAGAAGCTTTGTGGCTTGAATGATATTTCAGTTAGATTCAAATCGAGCTCTTTGCGTAGCTGGGTCTAGGGCCTGGAAAAAGCGATCTGGCAGAGGTTATAAAGCGCCCGAACTTGATACCATCCATGTGACCAAAATATTCTTCCGATGAAAGTAAAATTTATATTTTCATTAATAGAATACCTAGCGTAGTCCACAGAATTTTTTTCGGGTTTTTCGAAACTTTTATAATTTCTACCTCTGGTTAATATTTACAGGCATCCGCTCTTAAGACCCTGGTTTGTGGTCTGGTCTGGGATTCGAAGCCGCGAGTAAGGGTTCACTTCCCACGGTAACCTCGAAGCGGACGTAAAAGAACCCACAAACATATCGTAAAGAGTAGGGAAGGCAGTTCCATGTAACGTGGTTCATCCCACTATACATCTACCGGTTGGATGGGGGCTGAGCGATGAGCTAACCACGTGTCCCTGCAAAATCTCAAGCCGGTTACTGAAACCAACAGTCACGTGGCTGTTGGCCCCATGCTCTGACCTAGAGTGGAAAGGAATCTTCAAAAGCCGAAGCAAATTGACTTGAAATGCTTATAAGAATATGGCGCCACGCATTCTTATCACGATAATTGGAGCTCTGGTGATTTAGAGAGTTTTAATTTTCTTACCAAGCCTGAATCGGTCACACTGTTAGCATTCTGCCTCAGGTCATTTTCAGCAAATAAAAACGTCCTGTCCAAAACTTGTTGGTACTGCTCCCTGTTGCAAACTTTTGTGTTATTTTTCTGTATTTCGACATTAACTATTCTCATCCAGTCACCCAAGGTCCCAGCATCCGGGTTCAAAATCCAAACATACTCTCGTCCATACATTCCTAATTTGTACAACTGCAAAAATAAACAAATAAATAAAATAAATGGATAAAATAATTAAAATAATTAATTAAGTAAAGGACAAATAAACAAGCAAACGAAGGAAAGAGCGAATGTGCGAATGAATGGTGGATGTGAGTGTTTTTTCGCCTATTTAAGCTTTCGTCTCTTTTCTATGATTTGACAATGATCGCAGTTACTTAAGCCCTTGTTCAAGAGGAGTTCAGTGTGAAAAGAATAGATTGGTCTTTCTTGCGGCCAAAGTACCGAAGAGTAGACAAATTAAATAAATGAACGACAAAACGATGTTAAGCCTCCTCGATCCTAGAGTTCAAATATATTACGAAAATGGATAATCACATCGACAGTTACACCACAAAAAAATTAACTACACATTAAACTAACCTCGCAAAACACCAAACTTGCTCCTACTTCATCAAATTCACCCAAGAAGATTTTAGCATCCATTTCCTACAGGTGAAACAAAGAAACATTTCAAAACTAACATAAATTCGTGCTTTTTCGTCCTATATGATTCTTCTATTCAATGTTGCAAGTGAAAGCAGGCAGAACACGTCCCAAAATTTCAGTAGATTCAATAAAGCACTCGTTTACCTTGAGCCTCTCAAGGCCTTGCTTGATAGTGTCATGTACATCGAAAATTCCAGCCTGGTTTGCCGTCGTCCCCAATCTGATGTTAATGGCTTCGAATGAGATTACGGAAGCTGTGCCGCGAATAACATTAGCGAGATGTTTTACAGTCTGACAATGAAAACGATCGAGTCTGTTAGCTGTTTTCAGCCAACATCAGCAGGAAAGTGAGCATTAATATTTTGTTGTATCAACTGAGTTGATTAAGTCTGTTGAATACCGACTAGAAATGCTCGCCATTTGTTAAAACGCCCTTATCTTTTAACTTGTTAGACAAACCGAATAACAAATTTTGAAATATTTGACTGAATGTCCGCAGTTATGCCTTAAACCAAAAGCGCACGTGTGGAGCCAATAAAGTCCCGTTTACACAGGCGATTTTTGTCGCTCAACTCGATGCAATTTGTCACCGCGATATCTCAGTAGTTTCGAACATGCTCGAAACTTGAAGCAATTTTGCTGCGATTTTTTGATAAAACCGTGTTTCGCTAGTTGCATCTCAAATCGCGGTGTGGTGTATCGCGCGACAAATTACGCTAAAATTGCCGGCGCTGAAATCACACCTATTTTAGGTGGTGTTTACATGATACCGGGGCGACTTTCGCCCCGGCGCGAGTTCACTCGGGCTCCCTCTTGCAGCTCTGTATTCGTTTACATGATACCGTCGCGAAATTTTGCACCGGAACTAAAATTCTCGCTCCGGTGCAGGAACTGGGGTGAACTCGCTCCGGTGCGGCATGACATTTTTCGGTGGTATCATGTAAACGAATACAGAGCTGCGAGAGGCAACCGAAGTGAACTCGCGCCGAGACAAAAGTCGCTCCGGTATGAACCTCACCCCGGTATGAAACTCGCGCCGGTGCGAGGTTTCTCATGTAAACAGCCCCTTACACGTGCGATTTTGAAGTTGCAACTTAAGCGCGACAAAAATTGCATTGAGTTGTGCTACAAAACTCGCATGTGTAAACGGGCCTTAATACAAAAACAAGTCGCACCTGTACATAAAGCCCTCCTGTCGTTAAGAAGTCATACACAATCGCAACTCTCTTCCAACCGAAATGCTTCAGCATTTCAACCTTAGCTCGATTGAATGCCGCTGGACTTTGCTTAAAGGTAAATCCATAGTCGCTGGCTAACTCTTTCATTGTGGGTGTCGTCGCTAGATATGTTATCTGTTTAAAACAGAATGATAGAAGGTTTCGATCACGGCTCGCTGATAAAATCGAAGGCAATATGGTGCAAAATTAGGTGTATGTATAAATAGAAATAAATGACCTTTATTAACCCTGGGCAGTATTTATACTGAGCAGACAGGCTAGTGAAGCCGAGCACATACATGAAACAAATGATTCAAATCAACATAACAGGTTAAGAATCCCAACTGGCAGTAGGCAGACCGGTTGATAATTTACAAGCGTGGCCGAGCTAGAGTGGGACTTCAACCCAGGACCACCCCACCTCCAAGGAGGCTGAACCAGTTGGCTATTTACAAGAGTGGCCAAGCCACAGCTCCGTCCTGAAACTGCATGGCATGCTGAAAATAGTCACAGTAAATAGTCAGTAAATAGTCACAAATGCAGTAAATTGTCACAAATGATATAAAGTCCCAAGTGCAATAAAATTCAGTTGTGAATGTAACTATGCCACCAGTGTAATAGGTGTTTGCAATCAATCTCCAGAGACACGCATGACAATGGTGAAACGAACAAATGCTGGTGGACGAACAAAAGGAGCTAATGAGACATCTACTGTTTACGTCCACCAGCATGTCGGCGATGAGGTAACGTGAAAACCGCCTATATTGTTCGTCTTACACACTGGCAAGGAAAATTTATATATGCGTCTTAAGGCCGCCGCACACTAGCCGATTTTTTGTCGGCTAGTGTGCGGTGAATTCAGACAAGTCTGCGACAAGATCGGGACATGCTGGGCGATATCTGACAGTGCTAGATCTCAAAACGTCTTGTCGGGCCTTGTAAGCTAGTGTGCGGTGGACCAAGACAATTTGTCGGCGTTCGCGCGTGCCTCAACCAATTAGGAAATGTCATGAGAGTCACGTCAACAAGTGTCTTTTCCAACATGGTGGAGATTGAAGCTGAGATCAGCGAAGATCAGCGCCATCTTGATTGTGGATGACTCGGCCCGAAGCCTCAACGCGGTTAGTCGCGACAAAAAGTCGATTAGTGTGCGGCAAGCTGATGGCCCGACAAATTTTAACCCGATTTGACCCCGACAAAAAATCTGCGGTTTTACGACATAAAATCGGCTAGTGTGCGGCGGCCTTTAGTGATTTAGGACAGTTATTGCGCCCGGGCAACAGACTATGAAGCTTATGGTCACTGTTCTCAACGACCTCACCGAATAGGCGCTCAGTTAGTTCTTGCCATCGTGTGCATACGGTGTCAAGGTTTGCCTTTTGCAGAGCTTCTATATAACACAAATCCGGAAAAATTATCCTTAAAGCACGCATTTGACAAATAAACTGGCCACCTGCTGGCAACGAATTATGGAAAACTTGACAAGCATATTCCGTCACCGGGCGGATACAGCTGACGTAGAAACATAAGAAGTCAAAAGGATCTACCCATGCGCGCTTGAGCTGCCTTAAACAGTGCAGCCTTGAGGGACTTTCTAACTACCTCAAAAACATGAGTATTCCATTTAAGGTCTCTAGAGATGTTCAGACCGAGGTCTTTGGCGTAAGGGACGACTTCGATGCTTTTGTTATTGAAAACATTGAAAACAATAGGTGGAAACACAAGGCCACGGCATTTTTGCACACAGATGTAATAATGGCTTTCAAACATGACATGCATTCGTGGAAAGGTGATTACGTTATTGCCACTATCGCTCAGTAATGTATTTAATAGCAACCTTAACATCGGACTACGAGTACGAGATCGAGTACGAGTACGACTTTTCAATTCCTAGTCGCAAGCTTAGATTATCATGTATGAAACCAAATCTCGTTCCTAGAGCCTCATTCTATTCTGTTTAACAACACGGAGGAGCGAGGCCTTTGAGAACGCAACCGTTTTGAAATTTGAAAGTCGTACTCGTACTCAATCTAGTACTCGTAGTCTGATCTGAAGGTTGCTAATGTGAAACTGAAGAGTACTCGTTATTATTAGTGCCTTTCTAAATCCATTTCTTACCATTAGTGTATTGTAATATTTCGCCAGGTGTAACACATGAGAAGCCTCCTCTGGAGTGTGAGGTCCGAGGATAATCAGCGGGAAAGGGGCCTGGTAAGTGAGAAGGTACTTTGCGAATACAAAAGCGTTTTCTTTGTTTTCCTAACATGAAAAAAGAAAGACCAAGAGACAGACCGACAGACAGACAGGAAGAAAGAAAAAATGAAAAAAATTAAAAGAAATGAGGAAAAAGGAAAAAATCATTAAGTAAACCAAATACATCATCAGTTATCCAATAAATTGTTCAAACAATCAATCACTTAATCAATCAATTAGCACTGCTAATCAGACCAGCCTTCAGTCGGCCAAATAATCCGTTAATTGATTAATCAAGCGGTTGAACTGACTTTAACAATTAACACAAATTACAAACTTACAAAAGTAACCAGGGATTTGAAAGTGATTTCATATTTTTCAAGGAAATCTTGAAGCTTCGATGAATTCTTGGCAGCCTCGTATGCAAGGTTAATTCCCAATTCAGTGAGTTTTCCCGTTAGTTTGTCTGAGTCCAACTTGCCAATGAGAATGGTCGTCTTGTTGCCGTTACACTCTGTTAAGCTGAACATAAAGACAACAACGACGGAAATAGCCGCTGTATAGAACATCGCCGTCGCGACAGCTGAAGAAGAGAAGAAAGAAGGGTTATCACTGGAATGGATAATCCAAAATAAGGTGAGACATTTCGAGATACATATACAATGTAAAATATCTCAAAATTATCATGGAACATTTGGTGACGTTACATGGCAATAACCGACAACCTCAGTGTCAACCCGAAACCATACTCTGTTTAAAGGCAAAGAAGAACTGCTGGGTTAAACACTGATCTCTAGTGATTAGGCCTAATCGCTGCCTCGAAATGGTTAGCTTTCATATATTGTTATGGTGACACCACATAAATTTGTTAACACTTGCCTCCCTCGCCTATAACCCGGGTTCGATTCTTTGTATGCTCTTTTCAAAGTTTGAAAATTTACTAACATCGTTTGGCATTTTATATACACAAAACTAATTCTGTGACCTGTCTTTGGAGTACAATTCTTGTCGCGACCGTTTTGTTATATGATGCATAGCATCTCTGACGGTTCTCTTGTTTCTTGGTCGTGACTAGAATGGATACTCCAAAGTCAGGTCACACACTTAGTTTTGTGTATAGAGACATGAAAAGGTAAAGGAACGCAGATGAGGAGGAAGGGGAAAATGATGACATATAATTTTAACCCATCAGATTATAAAACTTTGAATTTGTTGTTATCAACTATATCCAATGTTTGGTTTTAATGAATAACATGAAACAAGTTTGTATGCATGAATAACATTCAGAAACAAAGAAGTTGAACGGCAGGTATAGTGAAACAACTTGGAAGGGTTTTATAACGTTTTAAGATTTATTACTCGGGCTGCCCGCGTCTCGCGGGTCGCCCGGGTTTAAAATTACCGTCTATTCTTCTTCTTATTCTTTGTCGTCGAGTTTCATCCACAAAGCTCACTTCCGGCGTTTCTGCGCAAGCGCTAACTAAAAATGGTCATTTTGGAATAAGTAAACTATTTTTACCTCGTTAGCTATGCTGAGTGACGGTGGTCTAGCGATCATCTGTACTGCTTGTGATGCTGATGTTCCGGGTTCGATCCCCGCTATCGACACCTTTTTTTTTCCCTGTCTTTTTTTTTGCGTTCCTTTTTCTTCATCTTCTTTTTTAAATACTTTTTTACAAGTGTTATAATTAATGTAAGTTATAAATGGTTGAGCTGTAAAGCAATTTTCAAGGGATATATGTTTATAGGCGTCTATGGATATACACTGCAAGGAAACAGACACGAACCGATGAATGATGCCTGTTGTCACGTGTCGGAAAACGTCGATTCACCTTGTGGCTTTGAAGTCTGAACAACTAATATGTTAAAAGAAGTGTCCATACGAATGTTTGCAAGTTCAACTGCGAGAAGAAAGCTTTTAACATGACCGAACTTACCTCCAGATGTTTTTAATTAGACTGCCGTGTTTCCCCGTGTCCGCTCCATTAAGAGGTAGTACATTTTGTTGAATAACTCAAGTACGGGATATCATAAACCCCTGAGACTTTGACAGGTAGTTTATTTACTATTTTTCCACAATATCTCAATTTCTGGACATTAGTTTTTGAATGTTAAGTGATTAATTTTAACTTGCGTGACTTGAAACTGACCGCAGAAACGTTCGGCTTTCTTGTTTCAAATGACCCTGAATTGACGTATTGGTAAACAGTTTCACTCTGTTGATTATTTTCTCCTCACATTTCACCGAGACTCCATTAACGTTTATGCGAAATAAAACTACATCGTTCTATAAGCGCTTTCTTTCTCAAACAAATATCTATCGAAGCGGAAACAAGTGTGCTTAGTTTTTTTGGAATCAATACACTATTTTATCATATTACATTGGGATGAAGCTCTGTGGCCAAGAGGTCATTGTTCCTGCCTCTGACTCAGCTAACCCGGGTTCGATATCTATTAGTGGCATATATCGCGGGCTTATTTTTCTTTCTCTTTTTCTTCTTCTTTATTACAAGTGTCACAATTATTGTTCTCAATGGTTGAGCTGTAAAGTAAGTTTGTAATTTTAGGGGGATATATGTTGATAGGGGTCTAAAGAAATAGACTCCAACACAAGCTAAGCGTAATGCGTCCAATGTAAGAAAGACAGACTTCTCTCTATTCTTTTGTTTAGCGCTAAATTAGGGATACAATGCTGTCTTTTGCAAGCCCGAGTTTAAGCTAATTGTAGCCTCTTGTTGTTCTTCGGGCCGCCAAGATATAGATCAAATTTCAAAGTGCTGTACCAATGTATCAGCATGAAATGTGTCAAGAGAACCATACTTAAATTCCTACGTACAAAACTTAAAACAAGACACCAAGAAAGAAATACTACAAGGCCACCCATTTGTACGGGACAATCTAAACAGACGCGAGGGAGCAGCCTTAAAAAGACTAAGTAACAATAGACATATAATCATTAAACCGACGGGGGGGGCTACACTGATTCTCAATACGACTGTTTATATTTCCAAAGCTATGCGTCAACTCAACAATGAGGAGTATTACAAAAAGTAGAAACACATCTCACTTGTGATCATGAGGAGTTGATTAATCAGTGTATCGACGAATTGATAAACAACAGGGATATAGACAAACGAACAGGTCAGCTTCTAAGACCAACAAACTTAAGAGCCCCTATTTTTATATGCTCCCTAAAATCCATAAACCCAACAACCCGGGACGACCAGTTGTCTCTTCAGTTAACAGCCATACTGAAAAATACCAGCTAATGTGGACGAACTTCTCTGACCGTTGGCAGAAAATCTACCGTCATAAATAAAAGACGCCACAGACTTTATCATAAGATTGAAAAAATTAATAGGCAGAGTACCCGGAAGTTGTATTTTAGTTACATTGGACGTCCCAGTATATACACAAATATAGACACAGACGATGGACTGACGATAGTGGAGGAGGAACTTGAAAATTTCTGATAATAAAAGATTTCGTAAAGCACTTTAGGATAAAAATGAGCGATATAAAGAGTGAACGACGTTTCAGTGATTGCATGTCATCATTATCAAGGTCGAAATCCATGGTAGAATTGAATATATATATATATAATATATATATTATATGTTGTGTAAAAAAGCTGTTTTTATACCAAAAATATGTATTTTGTAAAAAAGCTGCTTTTTTACAATTATATAATTGTAAAAAAGCTGTTTTTTTTTTACAGAAATATATGTTTGTGAAGAAAACATCTTTGACAAGTATTGCAGCCGTAAATAATAAATCAAACCGGCTTTTCAGGCAGTCATTTGCCACTATCCCTATAACAATAGTTGAGCACTGAGTACATGTATTGTTTACTTTCACAAACAGAAGGAGAAAACTTACAGTAGCTCTTCCTACTAAAATACACTGATACTGTGTTGTTTTCATAATTAATTCATTTATTGACGGCGATCAATTTACGCGGCGTGTAACAATTCGAGACAACGTTTGGTTAAGGTCACAGTTTGTGAACGCGCCGCGTCCAAGAAATTTACAATTCAGTTTTGTAACAAAAACGGTCCGAGCGCTGTAACTTGCCAACGACTTATGAGAAGCTGGGGAAAGTGATTGTTACCAATAAACAGTACTATATGGCTAGCATAAGGACACTCAGGACACTGGCATAAGTCGTTGGAAAGTTATAGCGCTCGGACCGTTTTTTTACAAAACTGAATTGTAAATTTCCTGCACCTTTAGAAGACGGCCGGTGACATGTAAGAAAACGGTATCACGCATTATTTCGCCCTTATGAAGGGCTAGAGGAAGGGATTGCTACTTATAAATAGCATGTCTAGCATAAGGATACTGGCATAAGTTGCTCAGACCGTGTTTTTTTACAAAACTGAATTGTAAATTTCCTGCACCTTTACGAGACGTGACATTTAAGTAAACGGCGTTTCGCATTATCCGTACTTATGAGAGGCTAGGGAAATGATTGCTACCCATAAATAGTACTGATATGCCTAGTATAAGCCACAACATAAATTAAGAACACTGGTATAATTCCTTGGACAGTTATAGCGCTCGGACCGTTTCTTTACAAAACTGAATTGTAAATTTCCTGCACTTTTACAAGACGTGACATGTAAGAAAACGGTCTTTAGCATTATTCCGCACTTATGAGAGGCAAGGGTAAATGATTATTACCCATAAATGATAGTTATATGCCTAACGTGAAGCATAAAAGACAATTTAGGACACTGGCATATGCCATTGTAAAGTTATAGCGCTCGATCCGTTTGTTTACAAAACTGAATTGTAAATTTCCTGCACTTTTACAATACGTGACATGTAAGAAAACGGTCTTTAGCATTATTCCTCACTTATGAGAGGCAAGGGAAAATGATTGCTACCAATAAATAGTACTGATATGCCTAGCATAAGCCACAACATAAATTCAAAACACTGGCATAAGTCCTTGGAAAGTTATAGCGCTTTGTTACAAAACTGAATTGTAAATTTCTTGGACGCGGCGCGTTCACAGACTGACCTTGACCAAACGTTGTCTCGAATTGTTACACGCCGGGGAAATTGATCGCCGTCAATAAATCATATGGTTATCGGCTAACATAGTTATGAAAACAATACAGTATCAGTGTATTTTAGTAGGAAGAGCTACTGTAAGCTTTCTCCGTCTGTTTGTGAAAGTAAATAATAAATGTACTGCTCCACTCTAAAGGAATGATTGACACTCGTCACTTGACGCGTGACGGTTGTTATTATACGGATAGTGGCATATGACTGTCTGAAAAGCCGGTTTGATTCATTAACGAGAATCACTTCGTGAATTTTACCGGGGCCACTTTTGCCTTGGCAACCCACGTTTACACTAGCATGCATAAGGGTCGTTTACATCAACAAGTTTGTCGCGGGACATGAAAATCTATTTTATCGCAAATATTCTTTGGAGAAAAAAACGTCTAATTACTAATGTGAAAAGAGAAAATGATATTTGCCTGTGTACTCATTTCGATAATAGAATTACGCCTCGGCTTTCATAAAAATCTTCCCTGCTAGCAGAGGTCTCTTCTGCCAGCGGGGCCGGAAATAAAAATCACGCCAGCCAAGGGCGCCTATGCTTTGTCGCATAAAAATTGGCATAAAATCTACATTAAATCAAACGGCTGATTCTTAACGATATCCAAAGAAGTAAATTTAATTTAGTCATAGTTTACAATTTTTGAAAACGCGGTCACCCTGTGCTGTTGAAGACGGTTTTTTGTCTTCAAATCACGCGCTCGAAAAGTCCAGGTAATCATGGCACGTTGCGGGCCAAATCTACAAACTTCCAGGGTCTCGTTTTCATTCCTAAAACGGACAAATTACTTCCTTGGCACTTAAAATAAAAAGGAAAAACATAAATCGATGTTTAGGTAGCCTCAGAATGGAAGATCAAGGTGAACGGAGCCCTCAAACTTTTCTTGTGAATAATTTTTCCTTCCCTCAACCGCGACGAAAACAAGGCGATCGGTGCGCTTTCAAGAGAGTTTTGAATACAGATAGCGG
>JAEMWC010000049.1:675000-692500 GCA_016490735.1 Pachyseris speciosa | reverse complement strand
AAGTTTTCGCTCATGAAGTAGTCTCTCGTAAAGATTGTGGAAGTTTTCGTTCCCTCCAAAAGTTATAATCTTTGTCTGGAATGCCTTCGATTGCCTCAAGTAAAGTTACTATGACAACGATTTTGTCACAGCGGAAAGCGGGGCCCTGGAAACGAGACTTTGAAAAAACGAAAGGAACAAACAGCATTTTATGACCGGTTCCAGCCTTCGGGCTGACCCCGGTAATAAATCAAATGAAAAAAGGGGAAAACCGGAGTACCCGGAGAAAAACCTCTCGGAGCAGAGTAGAGAACCAACAAACTCAGCCCACTTATGACGCCGAGTCCGGGAATCGAACCCGGGCCACATTGGTGGAAGGCGAGCGCTCTCACCACTACGCCAACCCTGCTCCCCCTGTATACTTAGCTCTGCTACCACAGCATTGAGCACTTTATGCCAATATATATATATATACCACATTTATATATATATATATATATATATATATATATATATATATATATATATATAAACAACTGTTAGTAGGTCTCTCAGGCGAACAAAGGTGTCACCACGTCAGGAGGGTCAGTAAGATTCTCAGTCCAAACCTCACAGCATGAACGAGTGTAAAAGGTTAAAAGAAAAGCGAGGACGGACAACTTCCGACGTATAAAAAAGTTTAACAATTTAAAAATTTAATAAAACGTTTCGGTCCAAGATCTTCTTTAGTTACAGCAACTTTTGAATAAAAACGAACCTTAAAAAAGATTAAAGTGCTAGTGATTACGTAATTACAAGTGTCAACTAACAAAAAAGGTACAAGATGACAAAAGAAGAACAAAAAGGTGCTAATTAATAGCCGACAAGAAAACAAAATCAGTGGAGCAAGAAATACAAGTCAGATAATATAAGATGAGAGAAAACTAAAAAGAAGAGCAACCCACTCTCACGTAAAAATCATGCACACCAAAATTTCAAAACGAGGCCTTTGAACCATTCATTCCAGACTTTCTTGTGATTCTAAAAACGTCATTTACTTGGCTTCTTGCAAGAAATGTCGCTTGCAATATGTGGGATCTACCACCACTGACTTTAGAATTAGGTTTTCGCGATCACAAGTCTGCTATGCTCGCAAACAAAACAACTTGTGAGGTAGCAGCGCATTTTAATAAAATCCCACACACTCTTGGTGATTTTTCTTTTCAATGCATCGATCAGGTGCAAGCCCCCAACAACTCTGAAGGAGTGAAGGAGATCGATAGGCTTTTAATTACAAAAGAGGCTCATTGAAGTTCTCAACTGTTCTCTTTGGCACCCCAAGGCTTAAATAAAAGGAAGGAATTTCATTCAAAAAACAGAACTGCTATAATTAACTTCTTCTCCCATAGTTCACGTTCCCGCATGATCAATCGTTCAAAGGCCCTTTTCTTGGATTTTGTCAGCCTCTTAGGTGTTGATTGGACTCAAAGGCCCTGCCTGGGGAACTTACTATGAGTTACATTGTTTAAGGGCCCCTGCAGGGATTTTGTTGTTTATCAGCCCTTTCAGGCTCCAAAGGGCTCGTTTTGGGATTTTGGCGCGCTTGATTTTTACGTGAGGGTGGGTTGCCTTTCTTCAGACATCTGTTTTCTGATAATTACCGCAACGCTTCTCCAGTTATCGTATTCTTTTTTAGCCAGTTTAGTTTTTAGTTTCCTCTCATCTTATGTTATCTGTCTTGTATTTTTTGCTTCACTGATTTTGTTTTCTTTTCGGCTATTAATTAGCACCTTTTTTGTTCATTTTTTGTCATCTTGTACCTTTTTTCTTAGTTGCCACTTGTAATTACGTAATCGCTAGCACTTTAATCTTATTTAAGGTTCGTTTTTATTCAAAAGTTGCTGTAACTAAAGAAGGTCTTTGACCGAAACTTTTTATTAAAAGGCCAGAGGACGGACAACTTTTGGAGGCTAAAAAATAAAAATGTATTTAAAAAACGTTTCGGGCTTAGACTTTCATCAGTTTTACAGCGTGTGGTTTACAAGGTTCATACAAGGCAATTTATACAACTGTAGGTGTAGGCCTTACGTAACTTTACATACTTTACAGCGACGATTTACAAGTTCCGATTAAAAGAATGCATTAATTACAAAGAGTGGTAATATTCCGAAATGAATAACACTTACGTAACATTACATATTTAGCAGGGGAATTTTACAATGACAGAGGTTGGTAATGATCCGAAAGGCTTAAATATAGTAGAGGGGGACAGAATGAGTAAAAGACTCATGCAGGACCAATAACCAACAAAAGAGATTCTGTCTGGTCCACAACGTCGAAGGCTCTACCTTTATTGTCACGCTCGTCACGCTCGTCACGCTGGCTGTCGTTTATTTGTAACCGATCACTGAAGCTACAATTCGTTACTTCTTTGATTTATAAGTGTGTTTTTCGAGCCATTTTCAACTCAGAAGCCCCCTGCCTGGCATCAAAAACCTGGGTTGATGTGTAGAGGCAATTCTTTGAAAGAAAACAGAAGTGAGAAGCAATTTCACACGAAGTGGACCGCTCAAAGTATTCAAGCGAGTGATGGCAATTCACGGAGTGAAGTTGTGTCTTTACTCGTTTTGTGAGTGGATTCTTGGACCTGGTATGGCAATTTTGGCCAGTATGACTTGTAAATAATGGAATCGGTGCAATATTTTGCCAGTAGGAACGGATGGCTCGACAATTATAAAAAAATATATGAAATGGAAATTGGCGGACTTCCATGCTGCTGTTAGGAAAGAATATCTTATAATTCCTTTGGGTTCCAACGTGAAAATTATAGACCGTGAGAGCAACTGAAATCAAATAGCGTTAACCATGTCGCGCTAAAGAAGTGAGCAAGAAAAAGTGGAACAAATTGTTAGAAGTGGAGTCGAAATTTGCTGCCAATGTAAACTTTCAACTGCAATAGGAATTTTTGTCTTAAAAACTTCAAGACAAAGTTGCGTGAATTTTGGTGTTGTTCTAGGACGATTTTGGTTTTCAAAGAGAATAAACATTCATATGAAGTGAAAATTGGGAGTTTTGGTCATGTTCCAGGGTGATAAATACTAAAAAGGTGACCTTTTGGCAACGACAGGGGTTCATTTCAACCATAGTTCTGGATTTAGGAACGTTGCAGGTTTTCAAAGCATTCGTCTTCTACAACCAATATTTTGTTGAGTGGTAGAAAAAGAGCTAAGACTTTTTTGGTGCGCACAGACTGTTGCCAATCCTGTAAAGCTATTCACTAAATCAAGAGCTTACAAAAAATACGAGTAGGGATAGAAGAGGGTTGCTTGGTGCGAAGAACGCATGCGCACTAACAATAGAAGGCACCGTCGTTAAGTCATATCCCTTCTGATTTACCCTAATCTCCTAAACCAGGAGATATTCAACCATTGCATTTGGCTAGCATGTACTTATATAATTCTCAACGCAATGGAACCAATAAGACGTATTTCTCAGCAAATCATTTCGCAAAACATCTTTTCTTATCTTTGGCAGAAAAGCAACGTTGTAGGAGTAGTTTCAGTATGCACACTCATAGCATTGGAAATAATGCTGTGTAGCCATCGAGAAATCAAAATTTCCCTTCTGGAAAGCAATTTTTATTCCCACAAGAGTTGCAGTTCGTGAGGAAACGTCTTCAAAGACTATGTAATGTTTGTAAACAAGACTTTTTGCTACCTGAGCGATAGGAATCAAGTCTAAATTCTTGGGAGTACCCAACTAGGAGAACAAATTCAGAGTAAACAGTCTCTCCCTGCAAAAAAGAGTTTATTGTTAATCAATATTGGTGATGTTTTCGTTTGGTGCCTTCGTTGTTAGTGTTTCAGACAATTTCTAGCAAGTCGTCTGCGCTTAATTTCGGACTAGTTGCTTAATCTTCGAGAGATTCGAATTCTACACAGGCAGGGCGGTGCCAACTACAAAACTAAAGTTGAAAGCAATAAACGCCTGCATGTCGCCCTCTTCCAACTTGCCACAAATTTTTGCATCAATAAAATTTTATCTGTCTAAATCGAAAAACAAGTGCTCATCATACCTCACACACAAGCTTTCCGCTCGGTGACAGCTCTGAGAAAAACGATTTCCCTGCAATTAATTAATTAATTAAGAGCGAATGTCTGTAAATATCGACCAGAGGTAGGCATCATAAAATTTTCGGAAAATCCGAAAAAAATTCTGTGGACTACCCTAGGTATTCTATTAATGAAAATATAAATTTTACTTTCATCGGATGAATGTTTTGGTCATGGATGGTGTCAAGTTCGGGCGCTTTATAACCTCTGCCAGATCGCTTTTTCGAGGCCCTAGAAAGAGCTCGATTTGAATCTAATTGAAATATCATTCAAGCTACAAAGCTTTCAATCACATTTAAGAGGTTTGAACACGCATTTTGAGTGGTCGTGCCCTTGAATTGATTGCGACTAGAATATTTTACAGATTTTTAAATATTTACAGAATTTTGAGGATTTCGCGGGAGGAAAATTTTGTCGAAATTCGAAGGCCAAAAATCACACCCGGTACCTAATTTCGAACAACAAAAACCATTCTACATTAAAAAGCAATCCCGAAGCTTTCAAAATATGTTTTTGAAACTTTGGGCAACATGTGAAATGAATTTTTGGGAACGCGAAATTCACGGAGTACTTCAGTGAAATTTGGCCCTTCTGACTTGACAGTTTTGAGGTTCGGCGCGACACAAATCAATACTCAAACAAATATTTCAGCCAAAATAAGTGTAATTTAGGCAGTTTCAAGTCTTACAGTTATACATACATGTTTCACAGACATTGAATACAAAATTTACAACAATTTTCAGCCAAAAAGAACTCATATCCCAGCTTTTAGGTGCTAAACTTGCCTCGCCAAATAAATGTGAACATGCACTCGGCCAAGTTCTTTACATTGAAAGCCAATTGTTCAAAATCTACACCAAATATCTATCCTGTGTAGCATATAATCAGGTGCACGATATGTTTGTTTGTACCTTTTGTCTTTGTTCGTCCTCATTTCCGCAAAATCGACGTGACAATAGAACACTGATAACCTGACCTCGGCAGACTTCCCCTGCTCACTTGTCTGGTGCCTCTTTTTCTTGCAGTACAGTAGTCTTTATAGATCGTTTTCACCGTCACGCAAAAAACCCGGCCTACAAGAATAAATTCCAAAACCGTTCCATGAAAGAAGCCAAGAAAATGAGATGCGACAAAACACTGGCAAATGAGCAATTTCACAAGACTCAGATCTGTGTGGCACACCGTTTCTGAGTTATCTGCCTAAACTTTTAATTTTCACGCAACTTTAAAGAGCTTTGTAATTGTATGCAGACGCCATCTACACTGAAGTAAGTACATGTACAAGTAAGGTTCCCCAAATCAACCAATACAATGTACATTAACTTATGCGATAAAGGGGTTTTCTTTTTGTTTCTGAGCTACTATACATATAGATATTCGAATTCTTGAAATGTTTTAACTGCTGAAAATCATAAGGGAAAACTATTTTTCAGCCATACAGCTGACCTATCTTGGTCACGCACTATGAAAATTTCCGTTCTTTAAAAACTAAAGACGCTAAGGAACTGGAAATTCTAGAAAATAATTATTTGTAAGTTATCTTCAACCTGGTGTAAATAAAAACTCAGAAAACCTTGCTATTTTGATTTTAGAATTTGATGACGTCACGGTAGGAAAGTAAACCACGCCCTGACTCGTAGCACTAATTCGAACTGTAACTTTTGCCGACAGCGCCATCCGATACCAGAATCCCCTTGAGCCTAAAAGTTGACTTTTTTCAGAACTAAGTACCGGTTGTATGTTGTGTAGAACTTGGGTATGGAACTGAAGAAAGCATAAAACCGGGTCGGGTAAAAGATTTTTCTTCAATCCTACAGCGTATATCTTCATCTCAGTATGCTATGGGGACTGGCCATTAATTATTAATTATTATTATTTCAAAGGAAGAGTGCAAAAAACAAATATAAAATAAAACTGGATTTCTCGGGAATGTGCATGGATATTCCTTATCTTGGCCAATCAGCAAGCACTTTATAATTCCTGATTGCTCTTTCACTAGATAAAATACCAAAAAGATCAGACTGAGAGCAAGGAAATCGCATGTAGAGTGTTATACATCAGCTCTAGCTTGCAAAAAAGCGTTATACGCTTTTGACACCCGTTGCTTAATAAATCAAGTTATGAGGCAATAGGTAACCTATTTATTTTTACCTGCCTTGCAACTCTGGTGCGCGCGTGCACAACACCATAGTACAGCTTATTAAACACGAGAGTAAAAAGAAGGTGTGTCTCAACCTTACCAACCCTCGCTAATAACAGCTCTGCTTCCGTCTTCAAACCACAGTTAGCAATACTGACTTGTAGGGTGTCTGTGAAATGGAGCTCAATTGACCGATTGCAGTCTCTGATACGCATGTACTTAGTGTGCCCGGGTATTTGGTACTTGAACCGCACTTTCCCCCAACCAACGCTCCATATTCGCATGCTGTATCGTCCACATTAGCGAGCAGATGTGTTCTAGCTGCCAATGAAGCTTTCTTATTTTCAATGCTAGAGAAAACTATAGCTATATACCACGAAACTACGCTACCAAAATGGATGCCGCAAGCACAAGATTAGATTGTATTGGGACGTTGTTATTTGTGCACATGCTTTATATAATGAGTGTTAAAAAAGTATTGCACAACATATTAGGTTATCTGAATAATGATCGCTCTCAACTCATAGTCAGCTTGATTGCAAAGTAGAGTTAAAAAACGCTTCTTCTCTTGTGCATAAATTCATTCGTTGTTTTATTTACGATTATAGTTATTTGCTTCTTACATACTCGCTTACTTTTTTTTCCTTCCTTCCTTCCTTTATTTATTTATTTATTATCTTCATTGTAAGTTTCTGTTTCTGTTCACCATTTTTCCTACCTTGTAATAGTCATTTCAGACTTACAACGAAGCTGTGGGAAGGCGTCAAGAGTGCAAGATCAAAACTCTTCAAGATCTTTTGAAGTAAGTTTATTCAAAACTAGCTCTATTATTTCAATAAGTTGTGGATGCTGCCGCAAATGACTTTACCTGTAGTTAATCCTAAATACATAAAAATTCAAAAGAGATTACTTAAAACAATTTTCATTTGGCTCGAATCTTTGGTTCTTACTTAAGAAAAATAATAAGAAATGTAAGCTTATGCAGTCCTTCAAAGTAAGCAGAATCACGGTCAGAAAATGGTGCCGAAAAAAAGTGCAAAGCAATGAGAATGCGCAAAAATAAAGCGAGTTATTCTTTCAAAGCGTTGTTGAAATTATAAATAAGTCTTTTAATTTAAAATGGTGCATTAAAAAAGAGGAAGGCAATGAGAATGCGCAAAAATAAAGCGAGTTATTCTTTCAAAGCATTGTTGAAATTTTAAACAAGTCTTTTAATTAGCGTCTTCGGTAGAACAGGCAACAAAAACAAGCGCGTTGTTGGATTCCTGAGTTGTTTATTTTCATTTCAGAGGCAAATGTATGTAGAAATTCTTGTGTTTGTCAATACAAACACGTACCAGACGTGAAAAGCCGTTTTTCAAATATTTTCTGTGGATTTGCAGGACAGTTTGGAACTGAATCATGCTAAAACCTGTTTTACTTAATAACTTTCATTTCAAATGATTTTGTATCACTTCCACTTGGTTTAGTCAACAAGAAGGTAAACACGACCTTAATTATATTTCTCATTATTCCGTAGAGAAACGAAAGCAACTCTGGAAAAAGAAAGAGCACAAAGGTGAATTAAGGGTTCCTTACAGATGCATGACTATAAAGAAAATAATTTATTAAGGATGTGGAGGAGAGGGGAGGGGGAGGCTCATCTGATAGACAATCGGGACAAATGAAAGTGCTTAACTAAAACAAACAAACAAAAAGAACAAATTATTTACATTGCACCAGTGGATTGTTTGACACGTTCGAGGACCAGGAATCTGTAATCATGGTACAACGGCAACGTATGAAAATTTGAGCTTCAGCTCATTCCATTGGCGCAACTATAACATGTAGATCAGCGATCGATTTTTTTCACAACCCGGAAATAAAACTGAAGTAGCCGGATCTCCTTGCGACAGCACAATCTCGACTCACGCAACAGCTGTTTCACGCGACGCGTGACACCTCGAGCGTTCGGGGATTACGCTGTAGTTTTTGGATCTTTTTGCAAAAACTGATGAAGACGAACAAGGACAAAAGGTACAAACAAACATATCGTGCACCTGATTATATACTAAGCAGAATAGATATTTGGTGTAGATTGTGAACTATTGGCTTTGAGTGATAAGAACATGACCCAGTGCATGTTCACATATGTTTAGTGCCTAAAAGCTAGGATATGCCGGAGTACTTTTCGGCTGAAAATTGTTGTAAATTTTGTATTCAATGTCTATGAAGTATGTATGTATAACTGTAATACTTGATATTGCCTAAATTGCACTTGTTTTGGCTGAAATATTTGTTTGAGTATTGATTTGTGTCGCGCCGAACCTCAAAACTGTCAAGTCAGAAGGGTCAAATTTCACTCAAGTGCTCCGTGAATTTCGCGTTCCCAAAAATTCATTTCCCACGTTGCCCAAAGTTTCAACAACATATTTTGAAAGCTTCGAGATTGCTTTTTTAATGTAAAAAGGTTTTTGTTGTTTGAAATTAGGTACCGGGTGTGATTTTTGGCCTTCGAATTTCGACAAAATTTTCCTCCCGCGAAATCCTCAAAATTCTGTAAATATTTAAAAATCTGTAAAATATTCTAGTCGCAATCAATTCAAGGGCACGACCACTCAAAATGCGTGTTCAAACCTCTTGAATGCGAAGAGAAGAAGCTTTGTAGCTTGTAGATTCAAATCGAGCTCTTTCGGTAGCCCGGTCTACGGCCTCGAAAAAGCGATCTGGCAGAGGTTATAAAGCGCCCGAACTATAAATCCGATGAAAGTAACATTTATATTTTCATTAATAGAATACCTAGAGTAGTCCACAGAAGTTTTTTCGGATTTTCCGAAAATGTTATAATTCCTACCTCTGGTCGATATTTACAGACATCCACTCTTAAGTGCGCGTTAAAAAGTAAAATATAAAATAAATCGAAAGTATTACAATAACATATAATTTCGATGTTATACATAATATATTTTAACATGTAAAATAATAAATTATTTATATAAAGCATGCAGGATGTTTGAAGCTCATGTTCTCTAAAGTTATCTTGCAAGCTCAAAATTAATTAAAGTGTACATGAATCGAAATTTCAAAGCCAGTTAGTTTTCTCCAACAAGAAAACATTTTGAGGGGGAAATAATTTTAAAACACGGCGAAAGCTGGGCCTTTCCCACTAAAATTCTAGACAAAGACTTGGGGTATGGTGAATAGTGGTGTGTACTCAATCGAGTGCCTCACTTTGTTTTTGTAAGTCCCGTGGAATAAAAATGTCTGAGAACTACGAAGATTCACTACCGGGGTCACCAGCTGGGCAAAACGTTCCTGTGCTAGTTTAAGCATTTTCGCCTTCTAAGCCATGTTTCAGGCTTCAACTTTACACACGAATGGCGTCTCAGAGACCTTTTGGCCGCGCGTAAAATATCTCAGATTTCAGGCTACGGCGGGAAATTTGGAACTCCTACAAATCCTTGACACGAGAAGGAAGGAAACGACTGAAAAATGAAATATGGGGATTATAAACTATCTAAAAACGAAAAAACATTGCATGGTAGTTAATTTTCGATTCAGGTGCTCTTTTAACAACAGGAGCGTTTAATCCTCCTGTAACCCCGTCTGAACAACAAGAAGCTCGTCCTAACACTGAATTACTGAGTCAGGAGATAACAATTATTACCACAAAGGTTTCTCCTCCAAACCGTATAAAAACTTTCATTTGAAGATGTAAGAAATATACATCAAATCCGTTCAATGGCCGGTACTACAACCTTTCAAGTGGATGTTAAATAATTTTCAGGTGATATCGTATACTTTACAAGACAGTTCTTTACAAGTTGCATCTCGTTAAAAATACAATGCATCACCAAGAACATGTCTGAAAGTCTGTCAGATATTTTAAGCCATTGAATGCTAAGACCCATAACGACGAAGACAAACATTTGAGTCAGAGTAAAACATTTTAAATATATACAGAATTAGGCCGATCACACGTAAGGTGGCATCCCTTGACCAGTCTTTCGACAGTTTATACATCTTTGTGTGCAAAGGCGAATATTTCCTTTTTCGTGTGTGTGATGCATTGCCCTTAAGTTCAAACTGCTATTCTAAACCACTTTAGCTTCAAAATATCCGAATTTATTCAAATTTTTTCAAGTTCTGGAGCGAGGAAACTTATTGTCTATACCAAGTTGCTCGATGAGACTGATTCCCTTTGTCGTCAACTGAAGGTCCAACTTTCTTATCGACTTGCTTTTATGGAGAGCTTCTTTTAATGTCTTTCTGTTCACGCATTATTTACGCGGAAACATGAAGATGGAAACCATTTAGACACAGCCTTACTTCGCTAACAATGATTCTAAACAACTTCGATTCCACTGTTTGTAACGGGTTGATCATCACATCAGGATAAAAAATATCCTCAAACGACTTACCCGAGAAAGGACTCCAAAGCAGTTCCCTTTTCCAACTGAGCTTGGAAGCACTTGCAAAAGTTTTATTGGAAGCAAAATAAGCCTTCAGCAGCGTTCGTGCTTTAAGAGTTACATCAGGCGATAATCACTCAAGGAAAACTGACTGAAGCCTTAATATATACTTTTACTACATGAGCCGCATATCAATATTGCAATAATAATTTGTTGAATACAGCCTCCATGTCGACTTAATCTAAGTTCAGTTCAACAATGACACATAGTGGGACCAAGTTATCCACAACGTTTTATTTTCACTGTCATAATTTAACAGACTGCCCGTTGTTTAACCACATTGCCTGTATATTGGCTGCCACAGTTGAATTCCTTTTGGCGTCACTTAATTTTAGCATGTGAAGGCTTGTCTGTAGATAAAACAAAATCCTAGCCACTGTTAAAATAACAACCCTGGTTTTACCAGCACAAGCAAACTCCAAAAAGAAAACGTTTAATAAAGTCGAGTGCACCTGTTCAATTTAACAGTCCTGATTGTCATCGGTTTCCAAAACGTTCGGTGTTTTAAAATGAAGTAATTACGTTTATGTTGACGTCCGCACAGACAAGTTTTAACTATGAAGTAGTTAAGTTGGTCAACAGTTGATTCTTGTTGACTAAGGTGATTCCTGACAATAGGCTAGTTCCGAATTATGGAAGAACAAAGGAACCAGGTCTAGGTTCAGGGGAATAATTTGCATCTTCCTTTGTTGTTGACAAAAGAAAATGCAAATTATTCCCCTGAACCTCGACTTGGTTCTAATCATCGCGTATCATTACTGCGCATAATTTATTATTATGGCGTCATTTGGCGCGCGCTCGTGCGCGCACACATTAGAAACGTGGCGTATTTGCGTAGACACTGGGCTTTGTCAGCCGAAATTTTCCCTTTATTGTCGTGTTGCAAAGAAACGAGCACGGCGATCCCCCTTTCATTTGTCTTATTTACTGGTAATAGCCACATGAAAGTCATATTTTAAGGAGAAAAACAATTTAATAGTAGAATTTGGATTATTTACATATGAATGGTGTGAAACTCTGCATTTGGTGCCAGGGAAGAGTAAGGGATGATTACCAAGTGGTGATCGGGCAATTTGAAATCAGCATACTAAAAATTATTGCCCAGACACAAAATTAGGCTCTAGGTTTCACTACTACTCATAGTTTTATTGCAAAATAACATTTTTTTTTCGGTTGTTCAAGTTTCCAATATTTCTCGCTCAACTCCCTAAAAACACTTAGAATAACAGGCATGTAGGGCGAACACAAGCATGATGACACGGTCTTTTTATTGTGTTTTTTATAAATGTTCTTTGCATAGATATCAATTGTTTAAAAAAAAAATCTTAATAGAACATCCTATTCTAGGAAATTACTTTAAAAGATATTAAAAAGTTTTATCAGCATTATCTTCTATCAGGAGCCTTTGATGGGCTCCTGCTTCTATGCTATCGATTTATATTTAACAGCTATTCACCGAAGTGGAGGTGGCTAGTGGTGGCTATTTAGGTGAATAGTTTTTAGTTTTTAGTATACACTAAAACAGTGAGATAATATACACCACAAAAAAATTGATTAATTAATATATTCCATCAACGATTGCAATATTTTCCCGCGTGCAAAGGACAACAAGCCGCCCTTTTTCTCGCTGACAGATAAAATTTATGAAGACATTTGTTTAGTTCTGGTGGTGATATTTTTTTCAAATGGAGTTGCTACCTCTCTCTATGTTTGAAACCATTCTGTAAAAAATATCATTCAATTTTGTTTTTCAAGCGAAGAAGTGAGGTTACGCAAGATTAATTTGGACTTGTAAACAAAACCCTTCTCATTGGTTTTTATCGATAAAATCCTGGTTAAAAACATAAACCAATGCCTTTAAACACGTCCAAACCAAATTTAGCCGCTTTCTTTGTGTTTTCAGGGACTGCTTTGTCGTTAATTTGGATTATTTCTTCGCTTGTCACGGATGCAAAACGGAAGGCCATTTTTTTTCGAAATTCACACGAGGGAGCACGAAACTCGCGAATTGCATTGCTCGGAGTTACATAGCAAAGGATATTCGGAGTTTCACTAGCCAATCACCGTTTTAGTATACACTAAAAGGCATTATCCCTGATCTCTCTTTTGTCGGTGTGCACTCTCCAACGTTACATGACATCCGCCAGTGTCATAACCGATTCTAAAGAAATTCCTTTATTGGTTTTTCCTTGTTTTTAATTGATGTGTATGTTTTCATCTTAAATTTCCCTGCACAAAAGATATCGAAGCTGACATAAGTTGAATTGTACTTAGCAGACTAAAAAAAGGCGATTCGTAAAAAGGGTTAAAACTCGAAACGTCTGTGCTTTTAATCTTTTTAAGGTGGTCAAGTTATTTTATCAACTCTGTTGGTAATAGGCTGGATTCTTTTTAAAGAAGTAGGATGGCCGAAGCGCCATGAAACTTCCGTTTCAGCTGTTTTAAGGTCTGTGTTCACGTTTTGACCAAAATTGATCAGATTTATAACCCTATATGTCTTATCTTAAATTAACCGTACAAAAAAAGATAGAATCGAACGTAACTTTAATTTTGCATAGCAGACTATAAAAAAGCGATTCGCTTTCACTAAGGGCTAACGCTCGAAACGTTTGTACTTCAATTTCTTTGCTGTGGCCAATGAAGTTACCTGTTGACAATAATGAATTCGCCGATGGCCTATTCTCCATAAAGCTTCCGTTGCAACTGTTTGAAGACCCTCATTTAAGTTTTAGCCCAAATTAAGCAAGGTATAAAGTCTTGAAATTTAGCTGTCAGTGTTGTAAGATGCGATTCAGCTGTTATTGTGACAAACCTGCTGCTGATTGGTTGGTATTCTATCTAAACTTGAACGCAAAATGAAAGCGCAAGTAGGCTATCATTACTTTTCACAGGGACTCCTCCTAACGTATTCCCCGGAATGAAAACAACGCCTTTAAAATCGTGTAAATAAGTCATTCTATAAAGCTTAGTCGACTGTGAGAGAGACGAGCTGGTCTGATATGCTCTAGTAATATTACCCCAGGCTTGGAAGCGGGTAAATTGACTCTAACGAGGCTATTTCTCAACCGTGCCTTGAGCTGAGGTCAAAGATACTAGAGTCTACACAACTGCATGAAATAACTCTCGTTTACATATCTCAAAAAGAAAATAAGATAATAATAATAATAATAATAATAATAATAAATTAAAAACAGGTGGGATTTAGCTAATTGGTAAGGTAAGGCTGGCTTTGCTAGCCAATCAAGTTGCACACCAGACAGTTGGAACGCCTTTCAACTGTAGTAACTATACTTTTCTTTCTGTTTTTTTTTATGTAAATAGTGTGAAATAAATGAACCATCGAAAGCTACTCGAGCAGCATATGTGCTCTTATTAACCCACTGACTCTCGAGCATTTTGCCGAGAAACACCTTTCGAAGCCGTTTTCTGGCCATATTCTAGCCAAAAAGAACCAAAACTGCCCAAACCTCTGTCCCCTGGTGGAGTTCATCGCGTCCTTCTGTTCCAGATGCTTAATATTAGCTTTCCAAGATGGGGCATGCGGAGAAAGCAAAATTTCGGGGTTGAAAAGTTTCACCACCCCCTCTTCTTCTACTTTTCGCTTTCTCTCCTCCCCCTTTCTTTCCCTTTTCTGGGCTTCCATTCGGTGGGAAAAGATTTGTGGAAAACGTTTAGGATCGTAGAATTTGGTGGAAGGAAGTGCAGATGGGTAGTGATTTTTATTAAAATTTTCGCCTTTACGTCAGTTGGTTATTTCGAGTTTTCTCCTGCCTCTTTGACGGAGTGGTGCTCATTTGGGTATGGTTTGAAAGATCTCTTTCCCCTACACATGCCGCATGTAAAAGTAGTCCATGAGCACTAAAAGTGATGACGTCACAAGCGGTACAAAGGACGCGGTTCTGCGCGGCCGGTTTTGGCATCAGGGCTAAGTCCCCTTTGAAAAATAACCCAAAGTACCCTGTATCAAGATATTATTTTTACTACAAACACACTCCAAATCGCTTTTCTTTTACGTTTCTTTAACACTGAGCATTTTTAAGCCACTAAACCCTGAAATCGCCACTTTTAAGACGGCTTACAATCGCCACTTTTAAGACTCCTTACAATCGCCACTTTTAAGACCCTTTACAATTGCCACTTTTAAGACTCCTTACAATCTGTACTTTTTTAAAAGTAGAGATTATAAGGAGTCTTAAAAGACTCTTTACAATCGCCACTTTTAAGACCCCTTAAAATTGCCACTTTTAAGACTCCTTTTAAAATTCATTAATAATTCATAAGACTAAGACCAATCTCCGGGTCTTATTTGAGTCACATGAACACCTCTCTAAACCCCAATAAAAATCATTAACTTTCGTAAAAGAGTCCTGCTCCGCTAATTAGTATGCATTAATTACAAACATTACAACACGACAAAAACAACCTATTGTTTCATTTCACAAGTAAGATAAAATATTCGCGTCCGACCTTTATGGGGTTTAAAACGTTTTAGGTCTCTTTAAAATCGCCACTTTTAAGACTTCTTAAAAGACATTTAAGAACCTCTGTTTAAGTTACCAGGTAAATCAAATTTTCTTTCAAAAATAAACTTTTAAGAGGCTGTCCGCGTAAAAACGGATAAGGCAAATTTCGGACCTTCACCGACTGGTCTCATTTTTTCAGTGAAAGTCAACTGTTATATTCAATGCACAAATATCACATTAGTCTGGATCAATTCCATATTTTTCAATTTTTCCGGCATGATTTTCATGGTAACCTCAAAACTGACTAATTTGCCTTAGGAGACTCTGAAATTTAGCTATAAATGTCGAACTCTACTAAAACACCCCTTTTTATTCCAACGAGCAGAATGTACAATTGTATTCTGTCAAAGAATGACGGAGATATAAATTTTCTAAAATACCTCCTGCCAAACTCCGGAATGAGCGAAGCGTGACATACCTATAGTTAAAAGCTATTTTCTCGAATGTGGGACCTGATCTAGGATAGAGTCTAGGATAACTCAAAAGTACTAATAGCAATGTCAAAACTTATAGAATAAAATTTTTGGGCACTCTCCAGTGCGCGCCGTACAGAGCTTCACGAATTTACCAAATATTCGCCATTTTGAAGGTAGACAAAGGTAACAGCGGTCGCACCTATCAGCAATATATGAACCGTAAACAATTGGAAATAAAATACCCACCGCTGAAGGTCAAACTGTGGATTGTGAATAAGATGTTTTCTCGGTTTAGCCGTTGTTTCGCGAAAAAAGCATTTTAAATAGTAAACCATGAATAATATCTTGCTATATATATGCAAATTGCTGTAGCCGGATGAGTTTGTGTTGCGATGAGACGGCAGAATCTCACATGAAACTGCTTTCTTTCAATATATTTTTTAAAGAAAATAATTGTTTCTTTACCTCTCTTTAAAAGATTCTCTTACGTTTGGAAGCTTCTTTCTTTACCCACGATGACGTAACGCAATATTTGTTTTCAAAGATCACTAATTTGAATAAGATGAGCCAGGTTGGCTCTGTTGACTGTTTTCTCCAAAACCTTCTCTTATGGAGAATTTGCTTCTTACCCAAAATTTATGCTGCTGCACTTATTTTAGCTCAGAAGGTTTTCTTTGGTTTATTTTCGCTGGAGGTAATGATATTACAGCGTGAAAGGTCAAATGTTAATTTTCAACTTACGCGCTCCCAAGAAAAATGATATTCAGATCTGGCAAGCTGCAAATAGCCGCGGAGAGGTCTTCTTTCAGCAGAGCTCGAGCGTGGTAACTCTTCTTGTCACAGGTTATTCCAAGGCCGTTTTTGGCCGTAAACACCGCATGAAGCGTTCAAACCATCACAGATATTTCAAATAAGGTCACACTCACAGTCAGGCTACGGTTGGATGATTACAATATTCAAATTAAAATTTGAAAGTGTGATACGAATAAGTATATATATCTAATGCAGCCCGTTTGCAATTAATCAAAATTATTCTCGAATGATAGGCGACTCTCGCTGAGTATTTTGAACCGTAAAGTGCTGAGGAAACAAAAGTTATCCGCGTGTCTCCGTCCTGCAGTTCTTTTTTCCATTCCTTTGACAAACAGCTCTCAGGGATTTCCGTAAACGATTTCACAACTTCCACCCTTCGCTGGAGGATCACGAAAACGTCTCTCCTAGGGACAAGATTCTGCAAGCAATCTACCTGCTCTTCGCAAAGTGAAACACTGTGTGTAAAGTTCTTCAGCACGTTGTTTACTACCATTTGGAACTTTGCGTGAGATGTTTTACCTGATCCGCCATGATCGCGCTTTGTGTTGACAGCAACTGTCAAAATTGACCAATCCGAGGGTATACCAGATTCTGGTATACTGGAAAGACTTTTTTAAAGAAAGTTTTACAGGCGTTCCTTCCCGCCTCCCGTCCCAAGCCCCCCTTCATTTTTGGCCGCTTTATTTTCGCGTCTCTGCCGGTACTATCGCGCTCCGCCTGGAACGCCTGGAACAGGCTACACCTCCATGTGAACAGGCCCTTAGTCAACAACAACAACAACAACACCTTTATTTGCCTTGTACATACATACGCTGATAAAGTTCAAAAAAATAATAAATAACCATTTCTGTTTGTACTTGGTAAAGCCTGGAGCTGAAATAATCCTAGGATTTTCTAGCCAGTTCTCCAGATTTAAAAGTTGTAAATAAGTGAGATAGGAACTATTTTTAAAGAAGCAGTTTTAAGTGACAATATAATAGGAATGAAAGAGTATATGCTTAGGTTGCGTTTAGTTATGCTGTTCTGACAGTAGATAAGGTTTTAGTTGTTTTGAGAATTGGTATATGTTTAGTTCTTTAAGATTTAA
>JAEMWC010000049.1:662500-670000 GCA_016490735.1 Pachyseris speciosa | reverse complement strand
CCAATATTTTATGTTTAGAGCAGTCAACGGGAATTGACCGCGGTTCAAAAACATCAAAACATTACAAGAAAACAATACAGTGGACGAGTGTGTTTGTTCAAAAACAAATTTAGCAATCAAAGAATGATCAAATATTTTCATCCAACATCGTTGGACGAGCATGTTTGACGGTTTAGCCACCTCTCACAATAGTGCATTAAATGGCTTTCCATGTTTGATCGAAATCAAACATGTTCATCCAAAATTTCGCACTACGAACAAATGTTTGATCGTTTAGCCACCTTAACAAACAAATCGTGCACAAACGGTAAAAAGCAACCAAATGAGCTACGTAATGTCGAAAATTTCAGCAATAATATGCAAAAATCATTTTTTTTGGACTCACTTGGTCCCGTGTTTGGTCAAACATTATTTTGCGTTTAGCCACCAAACGTTATGCTTGACAAACACGATAATGAAAGAAAATGTTTGATCTTTTAGCCGGGACTTAACAAACATATTTCATAGTACGTTAAGTTTAGACATAGCTTAAATGTCGTAGAAAAGAGAAAAACGAAAACAATCCTGATAGTTTGGATAGGTAATCGCATGGGGCCGAGTAAATATCACTTGTGCCAGTTTTCAGAAAGTTGCTGAAATTGCCGTCATCGCGCAAAACATAAGTGATACTAATCCTTAATTTTACGAGGATTCATTGCGATTACGCGTTAATAACATAAGGGCAAACGTTTCTTTCATTTCTTAACACTGCAGGAACACAGACGCCGAAAAACATATGCAGTCAGCCAAGCGGAGGAAACAACTCGTTCGGTTGTAAAACAACAAACAAACAATTCGACTAGCTACTTCTTTGTGTCCAAAACGAGTAGACTGTTATTTATATCCAGTCGAGACAGAAATACAAGTTTCCTTCTTGAACAAAATTAACAACGATTAAACCAAATGCTACGCTTCAATTTATTTAAGTTACCGGTGTTGTCGAGCTTTCTACCACTTGAAAATACGCATCGATCCACTATAGTAAAAACACGCATCTACAAAAATAGCAAACGGTTTGTTCAAAGAAAGAACTTCTTCCACCAAGTGTGAGCTACTCGTTCCTCCCATTAATGCCGGTGAGTTCTTAAGAACTTTCTTGGTGAGCTGCAAGATGTCGCGGTAAAGTGAACAAGCCCTGAAGCGTTAAATCATTTTGTTTTTCAACCACACAACCCGGGCGCCATAGAAGTGGATCCAAAAATTGAAGAATTTCCTGCGAACAACCTTTTCCAGTTTTAAGTAGTTCTTGATATTTATGCCCTTTATGCGAATTAAGAGACAGAAACTGAACTTCGAAGATGATGTTGTTTTGCTCAAAATGAAGACACCAACTGAATGTGAAATCTCGAGCCGCAGAAAGCGCGCGAAAAATCAAGCCTCGTTGTGGCTTGGGTGTCTCGTTTTGGTTAAATTAACTTGACTTGAGCCTGCGATCCAATTGAAAACCATTACCTGGTCAGCGGTCAACTTAAAAAAAAACAGCGGACCTCGATGAGCTCTAACTTGAGCCCGCGATATGGTCACGTGATACTGGTCAGCGGAAACCTTGTTTTGAAAGGTGTCAATTAGCCATGACACGGATGCCCTATATTTAAGATGTACGCTGTAAACTAGGTGATCAGCTGGAGTATGGCCGCCATGTTGGATTATTATGATTATTATTAGGATATTATTAATTATTGGGCGACTCCGTCGTCGTCGTCGTCGTCGTCGTGCGTACGCGCCCACGAGCAATACCGCTAGCCACTTTTACCTTGAGAAAAGCAGTTGACGGGTTTCTATAAGTATGGTGCTCCGCCGGAGCTCCGCTATCATTTCTTCTTTATTTGGCATCAGGAAACTGAGACTGATAACATAGGCTGTTTATTCGGTTCTGGAAATTGCTTCATGGTCATCGAAAATAGCATTGCGAAAAGGAACAACGAAGTATAAATATTTAGTATATACCACACAAGTGAATAGTACTTTTCGCGCGCTCTAATTGGTTAACTCGGAGGTGAATAGCAAGTACTATTCACCTCCGAGCAACCGGCGCGCGAGATTTTACAATTTCCGATCGCTTGTCGGTATATTGTCACACACAAAGTAATGTTTTGGTCCGCTAATTGTTCAGCTTGTGTGGTATATACTAAAACAATTATTCACCTCAGCGTCGGTGAAAGTGGTGGATATTTATCCACCACTACTCACCTCCACGTCGGTGAATAATTGTTAAATACTACTGGAAATAAATCACAGCTGGGGGAAAAGGATAATAAACTTACGCGATCCGACAACAGTAATAGTTTTGCCAAACGAAAGGCTTATTTCATCGGCCATTTGAAAGTTTATGACGTGTCTTCCCGCCAAACTTGCAGCGTTCCTAGTATGGCCAGGGTGTTGGGCATGACTTTGGCGCTTGCCAGAATCTTCCAAGTGAGTGTCTCTGCCTCAGGCAGATGGATCATGACTGCAAGTTGAGTTGCCGACATACCACGAATACCCATTCTCGCCATGATCAGTTCAGCTTCAGTAACATCGCCAAATTTCGATAAATGGCAACTCGACAAATCCGCTGAAATATCCGCGTTGCACTGCGAGAGAAAAACATGGCTTTCCTTGTCCCTAGGGGATGCGCATGGGGACTTTAATATTTCGTGAAGAGAGTAATAAATTGGCAAAGCCGGCATTCTATTCAGTAAGGACGAATGAATTGAACAGACAGATTTTATAGGTAATTGAATTAACGGGAAATTAAAGCTCGCTTCGAAAAGCAAGCATTGCGTTTATACTGCATCTTGGAAAAAAAAGTTAACGAGTGGCCCAGAAGTAAAACTTGTTCTGTGTTTCACATCTTCATTTTCAAAGAATTGTAACATATATCATTTTATACAATAACCAAATCAATGCGCGCGTTCTGATTGGTCACTCAGCTATGGTTTATTGTGCCAATAAACTCATGGAAATTTCGTGCGTCTCCTGAGTTATTATATAATATCAATAGACCACAAGTTTCTATGGTTTATAGGCTCATAAACATCTCGGGATTTTGGAAGAACAGTGGAAGAATTCGTAAATCTTACAAACTCTGCGACTGTTCTTCCAACATCCCGCGTGTTACATCACCTTATAAACCATAGGTACTTGTGGTCTATAGACCGTTTTCATTCACGTGACTACCAGCCATCATGGTTTACTGAAACAAAAGAAAGTATTTGCATGAAAATAGAGTTCAATTCCCAGAGGTTTAGTTTGGGACACTAACATGGCCACTGTTTCTTTGTTTCGGGACACCAACATGGCCGCCGTGACGTCATGTGAAACACTCTATTGCTTAAACATCTCTCACTTAGTAAGCGCGCTGTTATTGGTCAATTTCGCGGGCCGTATTCTGCAGAACGGCCCGCTTGACTTCAACTAGTTTTCTCTCCCGCGCGCCGGCTTAACCTCAGAGATATAATAAATATCTTACTAACTTCGTTTTCTCGGTCCGTACTGTACGTTACGGGTCCTCGTTTTTTCCCATGAATCAACGGCAAAAAAGTCGGTCCGTAACTTCGGACCTCGAACTCGGTTAGTAAGAGGTATGTATACTCTATTCCTACGTGTACGTAACATTTTTTTCATACAGACATTTTGATTTTTGAAACAAAATTCTTTCCGATAATACCGTTACCTCCAGCAAAAATAAAGCCAAAGAAAACCTTTTGAACTAAAGTAAGTGCAGCAGTATAAATTTTGGGTAAGAAGCAAATTATCCACAAGAGAAGGTTTTTGGAGAAATCAGTCAACAGAGCCGACCTGGCTCATCTTATTCAAATTAGTGAAATCAACAAGCGAGTCTTTGAAAACAAATATTGCGTTACGTCATCGTGGGTAAAGAAAGAAGCTTACAAACGTAAGAAAAGCTTTTAAAGAGAGGTAAAGAAACAATTATTTTCCCTAGAAAATATATTTAAAGAAAGCAGTTTCATGTGGGATTCTGCCGTCTCATCGCAACACAAACTCATCCGGTTACAGCAATTTGCATATCTATAGCAAGATATTATTTATGGCTTTACTATTCAAAAAGGAGTCTTAAAAGTGGCAATTTTAAGGAGTCTTAAAAGTGGCGATTTTAAGGAGTCTTAAAAGTGGCGATTTTAAAGAGTCTTAAAAGTGGCGATTTTACTAACTAAATTTACGTTAATTACTATCTTACGTAAATTTCCCAATTACTTTACCCTGAGTTACATAGGGTATTTTGGGTTATTTTATTTTAGTAGGTTTTCAAAGGGGACTTAGCCCAGATGCTGATAATGATCCATTTTATTCCTTACCGCTATTCTGTCATAGAATAGGTGGATTAAAGATGAAAGTGATCTGCACACAGCTCGTCGCAGAATAGTCTGGATGGAGCGACTGAACCTGTCTTCAGCAGGCCGCGCAAAGCTTGCATGGAAGGCGCAAGGAAAGAAAATGGAACTGAGGAAGCGGTCGCGCGCTAGCTCCCTCCCGTCTCGTCGCTCCACTCTCTCCCGTCGCACTCTGTGCTCTTTCCTCTCGCTTTTCCTCTCGCTTTCCCTCTCTAGGTATGCAGCTAGGGGAGAATGTCAGATTGCTAAACCTTATTTCTGTCATTTTCGAGCGAGAGAGAAGAGAGAAGAGAAGGGTGTCTTCTAATCACGCTAGAATGCGTAAGATGTTTTTGTAAGTTTCCATATTTTGGCTGTGAACTAACTGAATACACCATGAAACTTGTAGCAAAATAGAATTCAGTGAGCTAGATTTTTGCAGTCAGAGCGCGCTTGACAAAATCTATGAAATTTACACTTTCCATCGCTATCAGTTGGGGCAGGTGAGTAAAAATTTAATTTGGGCTGTGGCGGCGCAAAAATAAAGAATTGGAAAATAATTATAGCATTTTTTAAACATGTGTACCAAACCCTTTTCATGGTCAAAAAATAAAGGAAAACTTGTTTTGGTCGCCAAGTTGAGAGGACTGTTCTTAGTGGGACTGCCTCTGAAGCTTTTTCGCCTTCTCAGCCACGTTTCAGGCTTCAACATTACACACGAATGGCGTCTCAGAGACCTTTTGGCCGCGCGCAAAATATCTCAGATTTCAGGCTACGGCGAGAATTTCGGAACCCTACAAATGGTCAATTCTGACACGAAAAGGAAGGAAACGACTGAAAATTAAATATGGGGGTTGTAAGCTATCTAAAAACGCAAAAACATTGCACGGTAGTTAATTTTCGATTCAGGTGCTCTTTTAACAACAGGAGCGGTTAATCCTGCTGTAACCCCGTCTGAACAACAAGAAGCCCGTCCTAAAATTGAATTACTGAGTCAGGAGACAACAATTATTACCACAAAGTTTTCGCATCCAAACCATATAAAAATTTTCACTTGAAGATGTAAGAAATATACATCAAATCCGTTCAATGGCCGGTACTACAACCTTTCAAGTTGATGTTAAATAATTTTCACGTGATATCGTATGCCTTACAAGTTCTTTACAAGTTGTATCTCGTTAAAAATACAATGCATCTCCGAGAACATTTCCGAAAGTCTGTCAGGTATTTTAAGCCGGTGAATGCTAAGACCAATAAACACGAAGACGAACATTTGAGTCAGAACATAACATTTTAAATATATACAGAATTAGGCCGATCACACGTAAAGTGGCATCCCTTGACCAGTCTTTCGACAGTTTACACATCTTTGTGTGCAAAGGCGAATATTTCCTCTTTCGTGTGTGTGATGCATTGTCCTTAACTTCAAACTGCTCTTCTAAACCACTTCAAAATATCCGAATTTATTCAATTTTTTTTAAGTTCTGGAACGAAGAAACTTATTGCGTATACCAAGTTGCTTTCTTAAGGCAAGATTCCATTTGTCGTCAGCTGAAGGTCCAATTTTCTTATCAACTTGCTTTTATGGAGAGCTTCTTTTAGTGTCTTTCTGGCGACATTATTTACGAGGAAACATGAAGATGGAACCGTTTAGACAACAGCCTTACTTCGCTAACACTGATTCTAAACAACTTCGATTCCACTGTTTGTAACGGGTTGATCATCACATCAGGATAAAAAATATCTCAACAAAACAACAGGATTTATATTTGATTCAGCTCAAACGACTTACCCGAGAAAGGACTCCAAAACAGTTCCCTTTTCTAATTGAGCTCCTAAGCACTTGCAAAAGTTTTATTGGAAGCAAAATAAGCCTTCAGCAGCGTTCGTACGTTAAGAGTTACATCAGGCGATAATCACCCAAGGAAAACTTACTGATGCCTTAATATATACTTTTACTACATGAGCCACATGTCAACATATTGCAATAATAATTTGTTGAATACAGCCCCCATGTCGACTTAATCGAAATTCAGTTCAACAATGACACATAGCAGGACCAAATTATCCCCAACTTTTTATTTTCACTGTCATAATTTAACAGACTTCCCGTTAATACAAAACGTTGAATACAGTCGAGTGCACCTGTTCAATTTAACATCGGTTCCCAAAACGTCCGGTGTTTTAAAATAAACTTATTACGTTTATGTTGACGTCCGCACAGACAAGTTTTAACTATGTAGTAGTTAACTAAAGTAGGTTAGTTCCGAATTGTGGAAGAACAAAAGAACCAGGTCTAGGTTCAGGGGAATAGAAAAGAAAAAAAAAAAAAAAGGGGGGGGGGGGGGGGGGGCGATAATTTGCATCGTCTTTTGTTGTTGACAAAAGAAAATGCAAATTATTCCCCTGAACCTCCACTTGGTTCTAATCATCGCGTATCATTACTGCGCATCATTTATAATTATGGCCCATTTGGTGCGCGCTAATCATCGCGTATCATTACTGTGCATCATTTATATTTATGGCGTCATTTGGAGCGCGCTCGTGCGCGCACACATTAGAAACGTTGCGTATTTGCCTAGACACTGGGCTTTATCAGCAGAAATTTTCCCTGTATTGTCGTGTTGCAAAGAAACAAGCACGGTGATCCCCCTTTTATTTGTCTTATTTACTTGTAATAGGCACACGAAAGGCATATTTCAAGGAGAAAAAAGTTTAATAGTAGAAGTTGGATTATTTACATATAAATGATGTGAAACTCTGCATTTGGTGCCAGGGAGGAGTAAGGGATGATTACGAAGTGGTGATCGGGCAACTTGAAATCACCATACTAAAAATTACTGCCCAGACACAAAATTAGGCTCTAGGTTTCACTACTATTCATAGTTTTGTTCCAAAATAACATTTTTTTTTTCGGTTGTTCAAGTTTCCAATATTTCTCGCTGAACTCCCTAAAAACACTTCATCTAGAATAACAGGGATGTAGGGCGAAAACAAGCACGGTGACACTGTCTTTTTATTGCGTTTTTTTTATGTCCTTTGCATAGATATCAATTGTGCGAAGTTTAAAAAAAATATTAATAGTACATCCTTTTCTAGGGAATTACTTTAAAAGATATTAAAAAGTTTTATCAGCATTATCTTCTTT
>JAEMWC010000049.1:590000-652500 GCA_016490735.1 Pachyseris speciosa | reverse complement strand
AAGACTCCTTACAATCGCCACTTTTAGGACCCTTTGCAATAGCCACTTTTAAGACCCTTTACAATTGCCACTTTTAAGACTCCTTACAATCTCCACTTTTAACACTCCTTACAATCGCCACTTTTAAGACCCCTTAAAATTGCCACTTTTAAGACTCATTCATTAATAGTTCATAAGACTAACGACCAATCTACGGGTCTTATTTGAGTCACATGTATACCTCTCAACACCCCAATAAAAATCATTAACTTTCATAAAAGAGTCCTGCTCCGCTAATTAGTATGCATTAACTTTGATACAGATCTCTACTGATTAACATTACAAACACGACAAACACAATCTATTGTTTCATTTCACAAGTAAGATCGACCTTTATGGGCTTTAAAACGGCCCGCCTGCGGCTCGCCGTTTTAGCCACTTTTAAGACATTTTTCGCATAAGTTACCATGTAAATCAAATTTTCTTTCAAAAATAAGCTTTTAATGTTTCTCGACAAAGATAACCTTTTTTTGGCATTTGAAACGGTAATATCTGTTCGTACATGCATAACGCACACCTTAATAACTTCTCAAATTTATTCTCTACTCAGTTTAATTTTTGTTTCAGTATCAAAATAAAAACTTGTCAGGATATCCAACCAATCACTGGACCTAAACTGCACATTCATCTATTTGTTGGACTGGTTCCAACAGCTCCATTTTGACAGTGACAGACTCTGGTGTGGCCTTGTGAATTCCCTCGTACCATCTCACCCTCATGAAGTCTGGCATGAGGAAAGTGGTGCACATGTGAGCTGCCATCTTGACGTGACACAAGAAAACTGCGAAAAATAAATAGCAAGTTATAATTTACCTTAATTTGGTTGCCTGTTCAATATTCTAAGTGACCTTGATTTTCCATTTAAAGCATTTCCAAGCTTGTGTTTCTTTTCACTAAGACAACGTTAGAGAGATTTGCAGCAAATGAAACATTGTTCTTGTGAAAAGTGTGGCACCACTAGCATTTTGTTCCGAACGTGTAATTCCAGGTTGTTTCTATAAGAGTTGCAAGGTCTATTCTGAATTGGATCAGGGCGAGCCATACTGTGCGCGCACACGCCTGATTTTGTGCTCCTTTTATTTACCTGAAGGCTACATGAATACGTTCCACCCCTGTATGTACTCTATCCCGTAATGTAAGCGACCTTTTTTTTGGACGCAGAAGACTTTCCACTTCCCCTTCCATTTTTGAAATCCTGGGCTGCAGATGATGTGATCTTCTACTGGAGAGGATGGTAGACTCTATTTAAATGCTGCCACTTCGCCAGATCTTTTAGGTATAGCCTTATACCATATCCGTGGCTGTAAAACAATGGATCAAGGGTTTTAGGGAAAAGAAATAAAAAATGCCTTACAAAGCTTACGGCTATTTAATTCCGTATTCTGATCTGTTTGGAAGAAAAAATAAAAGGCCCGACAGGGTTTACATAGGGCTTTCCTTAATCTGTTGTGCAGTTACTCGCAGTTCGTGAAATATGGGCATTTGGGATACTACTTTTCCATTACAAATCTGGCCCGCAGTAAGGGTAAAATAACTGAGGGGGCGAAGAAAATTAAAATATGGTCGTTAGAGGGTTAAAGGTGGCTCGGCGGCGACGGCGACGGCGACGGCAACGGGAATGTCAAGCAATAGGTTTAAAAAGCAAAATATGAACCCTGCACGTTCATCACACTTTTAATTTTGGTACATTTCTTTGGCATCCACACAAGCGACGATGTGAAAATTCCTAATTTCCCGTTTTATGAAGGACGTTAACACACAATGACTAATTTTTTTTGAGCCGGTCGTTAGAATTCCACAATTTTTGTACAATTGTAAAATTTAGAGGGATTGAAAGAAATCGAATTAACTCAATAGATGATGTTTCCGCTGCCGCCACCGTAAAGTATCTTTAACGCCCTATTAACATACAAAGAGTCCTGTAAGATAGGTATAAATACTGTTTACAATCCTACCATTTTTTTTTATCAACGTGATAATAAAAAGGAGATATTTATGGGGACATCGTCCATTGAATATTGTTTTCTTTATTGAGGGGAACTTTTAATGTAACAGCAATGTAACAGAAACAAATATCATGTACAAACCAATTACAAGAGCACGTTACACGAAATAAAATTGAAGAGTGGAGCACTTTAGTTTCGGTTAAGATACCGTCGCACGCCTGCTGATCCTCAGGGCTTAGCACGGTTTTATTTTTTTTGCGGGAAAAAATTAAAATTTGGGGAGTTTTCTATTTTCAAGGCATAGAGGTCTTCATAGAAAGATTCGCATTGGGCTAAAATGTCCTTGTCAGATGTGACAAGGGTATTGTCCTTGAGTTTTAATTGGCTTATTGTACCTTGTTTATAGCGCTGCTTTTCAAGACTGAGGAAGTATTTAGTGTTCTTTTCACCTTCATTATACCACTTTGACTTTGACCGAAGAATAGCTCCTTTGGTTCAGTATTAAAAAATTTTTTCGATTTCCTCTTTTAAGACCTTAATTCTCTCAGTTGCATTTTGGTACGAGGAATCACAGCAGACTGCGCTATTCGGCTGTTTCTCTAAAGCTGCGATTTCTTTTTCCAACTCGTCTTCTTTCTTTATTTACGCTCTTTTTAAGGACGCCGAGTAAGAGATTGAATCTTGACGCACTTTCAATTTTATCATCTCCCATAGTAGCAAGGAGTTGACAAGGTTGTCCTCTCTGTATTCGCTAGCCGTCTTTCGCATCGTTGCCTTTATTTTTTCGATAAAAATAGTATCGGCAAGGAGGGATATGTTTAACTTCCAGAAACCATTTCCCCTTAAGTTAGAGTGTAAGGATAGGTTAAGCGTTATCATGGAGTGATCACTTTTGAAACCTGGAATGATATCAAACCTCCAAAGTGTGTGAATTAAGAAATACAACATGATTTAAACGCATATAACATCAAATGGAAACTCGGAAAAAAAATCCGAGTTCCAGAAGGGATTTGAACCCACGACCCTCCGCGATCTAGACGGACGCTCTAACCAATGAGCTACTGGAGACTCTATGGTGAGCAAGGGTGAAATGTGGGCTTTTGACTGGAACCGCATCACGCGGTCACACAGCCAAATGATGACTAGCACATATAACTCATAACTGCACCACACAGTCACATTAAGGCATATCATGGCGCATATGACTCATAACTGCATCACGCAGTCACATTAAGGCATATCGAAGATGCAACTAACCAAACCTCCAAAGTGAGTGAATTAAGAAATACAACATGATAGAAATGCATATAACATCAAATGGAAACTCGGAAAAAAAAATCCGAGTTCCACATGGGATTTGAACCCACGACCCTCCGCGATCTAGACGGACGCTCTAACCACTGAGCTACTGGAGACTCTTTGGTGAGCAAGGGTGAAATGTGGGCTTTTGACTGGAACCACATCACGCGGTCACACAGCCAAATGATGACTAGCACATATGACTCATAACTGCACCACACAGTCACATTAAGGCATATCATGGCGCATATGACTCATAACTGCATCACGCAGTCACATTATGGCATATCGAAGATGCAACCAACCAAACCTCCAAAGTGAGTGAATTAAGAAACAAAACATGATAGAAATGCATATAACATCAAATGGAAACTCGGAAAAAAAAATCCGAGTTCCAGATGGGATTTGAACCCACGACCCTCCGCGATCTACACGGACGCTCTAACCACTGAGTTTCCATTTGATGTTGTATGCATTTCTATCATGTTGTATTTCTTAATTCACTCACTTTGGAGGTTTGGATGGTTGCATCTTCGATATGCCTTAATGTGACTGCGTGATACAGTTATGAGTCATATGCGCCATGATATGCCTTAATGTGACTGCGGATGCAGTTATGACTCATATGTGCTAGTCATCATTTGGCTGTGTGACCGCGTGATGGGGTTCCAGTCAAAAGCCCACATTTCACCAGAGTCTCCAGTAGCTCAGTGGTTAGAGCGTCCGTCTAGATCGCGGAGGGTCGTGGGTTCAAATCCCATCTGGAACTCGGATTTTTTCCCCTGAGTTTCCATTTGATGTTATTTGCATTTTTGTTATGTTGTATTTCTTAATTCACTCACTTTGGAGGTTTGGTTGGTTGCATCTTCGATATGCCTTAATGTGACTGCGTGATGCAGTTATGAGCCATATGCGCCATGATATGCCTTAATGTGACTGCGTGATGCAGTTATGAGTCATATGTGCTAGTCATCATTTGGCTGTGTGACCGCGTGATGCGGTTCCAGTCAAAAGTCCACATTTCACCCTTGCTCACCATAGAGTCTCCAGTAGCTCAGTAGTTAGAGCGTCCGTCCAGATCGCGGAGTTCAAATCCCATCTGGAACACGGATTTTTTTTTCCGAGTTTCCATTTGATGTTATACGGAATGATATCTATTTGAGTACAGTTACACAAGGAAGTCTGACTTACTAGGAAAAAATCGAGTCTGCATTAAGCATATGGCTATCTCTGTCGCCAGGTAAACCTTTTGTTTTCTGGATTAAAGATTCTCCAACTATCGCATAACTCCAGATCTTCCGCCGCATCTTGTATCACTCTCAAAGCGTTATGATGAGCTCTGGCAATTTCGTTCTTTTTGTCTTTTTCAATATCTAACACTAAATTGAAGTCACCGCCGATAATAACTTCATCGCATTTGAAATCAGAAAAGTGATCGAAGAAGACGCTAAAGGAATCGGGGTCATCCTTATTAGGAGCGTAGATAGCCAAGGTCAAAAATTTGCCGTCTGCCTCGATATCGCAAATGATAAACCGACCATTAGGGTCTAGGAGAAATGTAATAATGTTTAAATTAAAATTATTGTTGAAGAGAATACTAACCCCTGCTTTGTTGCTCGATCCGCAACTGGAGAGCGCTTTGTAGCCCCATTCACACTTCCATATGTCTGTGGTATTTTTGGAACAATGGACTTTTTGCAACATGTATATTGAAAATTGTTTAGATTTCAACCAATTAAACACCTCCTTTCTTTTGACGTTATTTCCAATTATCCTGACGCTTAGCGAGGCGATTTTAAGAACCATCGGTTTACATTAGCATACAAATATTAAATAACATGCAGAAATTATGATTGCTCCAGAAAATAAATACTAACAAAATACCGCGTTAGAGAAAAAAGAAAAAAAAAACTAAGATTGTTTTTTAAATACAATACGATAGAAATGTATGAAACCCCCAAATGGAAAGATTTTTTTCGTCTTTCCATTTGGTGTTTCATGCATTTCTATCATGTTGTATTTCTTTTTTCACCCATTGTTTTTTAAACTTCCAAAAATTCTTGGGGGCTCGAGCGCCCTCCGCCGCACTCCCTGCTACAGGCCTGCAACTACGAATACCACGTACTACCACTATCACTGCTCATCACTTCGTTGACTCTTCAAAGGATGTCCGTCTTATCCTGGAGAAGTAACGAATAATGGCGGCTTTGACTTTTTTCAATGTGTGCTTCCTTTCCGCCTTTTCGCACCAGGGCACCACACCCCTTGATTGCGCAATATTCCACAGCGGACGGGCATTGCAACGTATGCGACGGAATTAAATACCTTAAAAGGAGAAAACTGGTCATGTTTAGGTCAAAGTTAAAACAGGAAATCGGTGTAGTAGGATGTACACTAGTGTGATCAAACGTTCTTTTGAGCAAAATTGGCCCTAACCGGCGTACTAACTCCACAATAAAACGAGATCATTGTAAATCGGTGGTGCATAAGCCACGGCCATAAATATTTGAACACCTCATATGTTAACAAAACCTCGTTCCTTGGGTCTCTCCTCTTTCCGCCACTTGGAACGAGGTTGATGTTACATTATTGTCGCGAACAGTTAAGAGAATAAATAATAATTCTTGCACAACTCGAACAATAAAGTAGGGGTGTGGTGCAAGTATCTTGTTAAACTTAGATCACCCGCCGTTTAAGTCAATTGATCGAGAGCAACATTGGCGATAAAACTTTGTTGAAAGACGAAACATTGTTCTTTTCTTTCATTTTATGGTGTCAAAGCGGTTTAATGGATGTTTCCGTGAAAATTTTCCGAGTTGTAGATGTTCATTTTAATCAAAAATGCAGCATTATTTACTGACAAGTTGCAGGAGATTACCGTTAAATCTCTATTAAGTCCCCGGAAGCCTTATTTCATTTCAGGCCTCATTGACGAGGAGCTTAATACAGAGAGAGAAAGAGAGAGAGAGAGAGAGAGAGAGAGAGAGAGAGAGAGAGAGAGAGAGAAAGAGGGGGGGGGGGGGGGAAGGGGGTGTGCGTGTGTGTGTGTGGGGGGGCTATTTCAAATCTTACACACACAGTTTTCGTCTTAACTGAATAGTTTTTGTACAAAACTCAAATAACTGCAGTTCAACTTTAAATGGAATGGATTGTTTTCTAATAATGTCTGCAACTGAAACATCATTGAATCTGCATTGATTGTACCGTAAAAGGTAATAGGAGGGACTAATTACTAACTCTCATGTCTCAAAAGGGGGAGGGGGGGTATTAGAGAGGGGGGCTTATTACAAAAATCGAAATCTAAACGGGGGGTCTTATTGCAAAGGGGGGTTAATTTAGCTTTTACGGTATGTACTAACGAAAGAAAATAATACACTCTTTTTTTCTATGAGAATACATTTATAAGATTATCGGGGCTGAATTTTTCAGAATATTTTAAGATAGCCTGACGGTTATGAAACCATGTACAGGAGTGCGCAAACTGTCTTCCACATTCTGAGACCTGTTCGGAGATTCAACTGTATATCACTTTGGATCTGAGGATCTTCAACTCCTCAAGTCCCTTCCGCTTTATGGATCTGAGACCTGGAGACTGACTAAGAGGATCGTCACCAAAATCCAGGCCTTCAATGGCAGGCCCCGGTACATCCTTGGAGTCTGGTGGCCAAGGACGATATCAAATGAAGATCTTTGTAACAATCTTCCAATCACCAAAGGATTGAAGACAATATCAGGAGAAAGAAATGCCAGGTAAACTGATCATACCTTGATAACACCTGCAAATAATACCACTCAGAAGTCCCTGCTGTTCCTCCTATTCCCTCTGGGGAGTAGGAGGAAAAGCAGACATAAGAAATTATGACGCAGAACAGTGCAGAAGGAACACAAGAACGAGCAGAAGGTTATCGAGATGTCATTTCTTATAGTGAAACTACAACGCACAATCGATTTCACTGGAACGTTGCAGCGAAGACCCAACGCTCCGGTCGGAGCAAAGAGGATTAAGCAATTCAAGAAAGCTATTATGCGTCTTATACAGCATTGTTAGCCTATTTCGCTTCCTTCTTAGTTCCTTGGTGTCTCATTTGAGTTCCTCCCCTCTGGACCCCTTCCATCTAGTCTTGTCAATGTTTCCTGGTTGTAGGCGTCTCAAACTATGGCTGCATACTCTTCCACAGGGTATGCAGACCAAACTCTTCAATAGCCAAACCAAACTCTATTACGTCGGTATATATCACGATGTATTAAGAATGGAGCCCTTCCAACATTGTTGACACAATTGAAGAAATAAACGCAATTATTCAGATTTAAAGTGAGAGAATTAAGAAATAACATGATAGAAATGCATATAACATCAAATGGAAACTCGGAAAAAAAATCCGAGTTCCAGATGGGATTTGAACCCACGACCCTCCGCGATCTAGACGGACGCTCTAACCACTGAGCTACTGGAGACTATGGTGAGCAAGGGTGAAATGTGGGCTTTTGACTGGAACCGCATCACGCGGTCACACAGCCAAATGATGACTAGCACATATGACTCATAACTACATCACGTAGTCACATTAAGGCATATCATGGCGCATATGACTCAGAACTGTATCACGCAGTCACATTAACGCATATCGAAGATGCAACCAACCAAACCTCCAAAGTGAGTGAATTAAGAAATAACATGATAGAAATGCATATAACATCAAATGGAAACTCGGAAAACAATCCGAGTTCCAGATGGGATTTGAACCCACGACCCTCCGCGATCTAGACGGACGCTCTAACCACTGAGCTACTGGAGACTCTATGGTGAGCAAGGGTGAAATGTGGGCTTTTGACTGGAACCGCATCACGCGGTCACACAGCCAAATGATGACTAGCACATATGACTCATAACTACATCACGTAGTCACATTAAGGCATATCATGGCGCATATGACTCATAACTGCATCACGCAGTCACATTAAGGCATATCAAAGATGCAACCAACCAAACCTCCAAAGTGAGTGAATTAAGAAATAACATGATAGAAATGCATATAACATCAAATGGAAACTCGGAAAACAATCCGAGTTCCAGATGGGATTTGAACCCACGACCCTCCGCGATCTAGACGGACGCTCTAACCACTGAGCTACTGGAGACTCTATGGTGAGCAAGGGTGAAATGTGGGCTTTTGACTGGAACCGCATCACGCGGTCACACAGCCAAATGATGACTAGCACATATGACTCATAACTACATCACGTAGTCACATTAAGGCATATCATGGCGCATATGGCTCATAACTGCATCACGCAGTCACATTAAGGCATATCAAAGATGCAACCAACCAAACCTCCAAAGTGAGTGAATTAAGAAATAATATCATAGGGTTGGTTACATCTTTGATATGCCTTAATTTGACTGCGTGCTTGAAGATGATAATAAAAATTAGTCTGAAATACTATTTTCAGCGCTGATATAAAAGGCATGAACAGAAAAAAGGTCTTAGTTGCTGAGAAAGCCTTTCCGAACTTTTGTCACTGCGGCCGCAAAAGCAGTAAGCCTGTCACAGTTCGTCCCTCGGACAGTGGCACTTGAAAGATAAAAGGTCGCCGACAAACACTACTGGCAACTGTTCGCTCAATTTGCCCTACTCTAGCCTGTCTTCCGTCTCCCACATCCTCAGATCACCCTGGGTCCGTTAGTAGTAAAACTATTCGATCGGAACCCCCAACACACTTTAGCATAGTTAGTGTGCGATGGGTTAATGGCTCATTATTCGGTGCGCGTTTTGCTTGTCTTCATTTATTTATTTAATCATGATGACTAAGCAAAAATAATGTCAACGTCGGTCATGAACATGAAATCTCGAGACAACAATTTTTCTCGTTTCTCAGTGGACTGATGACATTCGGTTCGAATGTGGTATTCGTTCTTTGCAACCTCATTTCCAGGGTTTGTCATCTCTCATCTCAACTTTCGCTTTGTTTTTCCGGCTTAGAAAATTATATATTTAGCTCACGTTTTAGTTTTTTAGCATAATAGCTTTCAGCTACCCCGAGCTTCAGTTAGCAGTCCCCGGCCAATTTTGAAAATGGTGAGACATTTCAATGTAACTGGCTAAGCTGAGTCGCCTGTGGAAATTTCAGCTTCTCAACGTGAAAGCTGCCTGCTGGGCAGTCTATCAGTGGTGGGTGGGGCCTTGGGAAGGGAACTAACAGCCCGGCGATGTTTTTGGACAGGATTTAGGTGACAGTAAGAATTGAACTTGAGGCCTAAGACTGTGAGGCACAGTCCCTCCTCAACTGACGTATAGCCAGATGTCATCGAAAAGTAAAACAGCAGAAATAATATCCAAAATAATAATAACCATAATAATAATGATAACAATGTTGATAATGATGATACTAATGATGATGATAATGATACTAATAATACCAAAAAAGAGTTAGAAAAGAAAGAACAAAATCAACATCAACATTGAGGACCTACAGAAAATCAGTTTACTAGGGACCACCTGCATCCTAAGAAACGTACTTTCCAGTCGCGTAGACTGATACTTACCAGTTGACGCGAAAGCGTGGAAAAGAGGTAGAAACTCCCCCACCCCCATCGTTGCCAAGGAAACTGGAAACTTACCGGCACTTTGGTATGTAAAAAACTGAGGAGCATGGAAAATAACAACATAACAAATGGGTAAGCATGCGGATACTAAATTGCTCGCCAACTTTCCTAACGATTGGATAAATCCTTCCCCTTAAAACAAAATATGCCCGTTTAAGAGCTAGGTCAAGCCTTAACACACTTGAGAATGAAAAAGAACCGATTTTGAGCTTTGAAAACATCTTTCAACCCTCTGTGTAGTGTTGCATGAGGCCACTCGCGTTACGTGCACAATAAGTGACCTTCTGTTAATATATTAACACGTTACCTTCTGTTAACCCCTTCTGTGCAGTGACGCATGTTGGACACATGTACTGACCAAATCGTGGCACGATCCTTACCTCGGCGCCTTCGACTCGGGTAATTAATTCGGTTGTCTGATGATTCTGGCACTGAAACAAATTATTTTCGAAGATCTTAAATTTTCTTCGCGCGACTGACCGCGAGTTGTTTGGAATACAGTTGTTTCGGGAAAGGTTGCCCTAAGAACGTCAAAAAGCGTAGTTACTACGCGACAATCCCGAAAACTAGTCTGGGACATTGAATTTTGAAACGTCCAGAACTAGCGATGCCGAGACCATACAGTGAAGACTTGCAACAGCGTGCAATGTGGATGAAAGAGTTTTTAGGATATATTATAGACGAAGTAGCAACTGCTCTGTACATGACGCCCATAAACGTTCCAGCTCTATGTGTTAAAATACCTTGACACTGGGGAAGTAAACGCAAAAACGTTCTGACGACCAATAAATACTTTTATTATGCATCCCCACGTGGAATTCGTTATCATGGAAGCAGTACTGCAACGTCCAGATGGAACGCTTGCAGAGATCGCACACGAAATTCAGGAACAGACAGGATCAGAACATGGTATAATTTCTAGCGTTTTGCTTTATGTGAATCGGAATCTTTTCAGCCGAAAAAGGTTGAAAAGTCTTTATAGGTAGCCCGTCAATTTCAGTTTTCCTACTAAAAATGTAAATCATTTCAACGGACGTTTTCATTAATTTATGAATACTTTGTTCTTGTTTACTGCTCTGTCGTGGATACAACCATATCGGTACAAGAGCAGAAGTGAAGCTTCTGGCGTAGTATTAGGGACCACGTATAACCTTCTTTTGTTATGTTCTTTTAGAACGCGCAAACTTATACATTCACAGATCTCCTTCCATCGCGCTGAAACACTATAAGCTCCAGGCCTAGCCCTACCCATCATGCCTTTAGATATTATCTCTTCTTTAGGCCCACATTTTCCGAAACAGCTCTATTTAAAAAGATCTTTGCGGTTGTCAAATCTTTTCAATATGTTGCTGAAAACCGATGAAGAAACATAAACTTAACTGTTGGATAGATGTCTACAAAATTCTTACTTTCGACAAATGTACGTTTGAAATCTCACAGCTCAGGAGATCTGCACGTTTTATTCTTGTCTCGCCCTAATCCTATCACGGTTGAAAAATCTAAATTCCAGATTTTACAATTTTGGTCTGGAATCCGGATTCCAAATTCAATGACTTTGGGTTTCCCCTGCATGATTTCAATAAATCAGTAAGCTGTTTGCGGTTTTAACTACATGGTTAAATGCTAATGCTCAGGCTCAAGTACCCACACATGAATAAAACAAGCAGTGAAAATGCAAAGATTGTGGGATGTGGCTGGAGTGACAAGGATACCTCACAAATGGCGTTAGTGCCCAAAGAGTGGCTTCAGCTTGCTAGATCACATTAATTTGTGAGATATCCTTGTCACTCCAGCCACAACCCTCAAGCTTTACCTTTCCCTGCTTTTTTAAATTCAAATGTGGGTACTTCAGCCTGATCATTAGCTATGCCAAGCTGATGAGGCCTAACAAGGCCGAAACAGCTGTCTAAGGCTGCTAATGCTTGGGCTCAATCTTTGATTTGGTAGATTTAAGGGGTAATAACCGCTACCATGTGGCCTCACAAATGGCGTTAGTGCTCAAAGAGTGGCTTCAGCGTACCAGATCATATTACATTGCTTTTCATTTTCAGCCCTTTTGGAAGGCCAAGTAAAAACTAATAATTGGCCCCTTGTTTCCCACTTAAGTTTCAGTCCCATATTTTTTATTTTCTCCCTCGCCCAAGACCTTTCCATGAGTGGTTTTTTTCTCGGCAAAATGAAGTGCGACAATAAATTCCGTAAACCACGGAAAGAAGCTGCCATGCACTCAGTGACCTTGCTGAATGTTTATGCGGTTGCTTACATTAAGACTCCAATCAGCTGCCCTCTTGTATTCTTGAAAAGCACATGTGTTCTAGCTTTCAAAGTGAGTGACTGAGGTTAGTTTTGTAGCATTTCTTTCTCATTGACCACTGTCTGGTCAAGTCTGTTCGAGGAAGTATTCGGTGAGCATTCTACGGACTGACAGAGTGTGCATTTATGTCACTTAGGAGATCGCCTGAATGAGTAATGAAATGATTCCTGACACGGACAATCTCTCAATGAACGAATTGCTAAAGGTAGTAACCTCCCATACTGAGCACTATTCAAAAGGCGCCTTAACACCAGAGGGCCAGCACTCATCTTCTCTTTTTACTTGACTACTCTGTTTTATTCGTAAAAGCGTGTACAATTTGTGCCTTGTCCGTTTCTTTATGTTAACTCTTATTTTTATGCATTGGTGCCACTATCTACATTTTTATTGGCTAAAAACACGCAGCTAATTCCTCCTCTGACGAAGGGCTAACGCTCGAAACGTCTGCTTTTCGAACCTCTTCACAGTAGTCAATTTACATTATCAACTCCGTTGATAAACCCAATTTTCGTGTTTCACTCTCCCAACGACGCAGCGCCACAGTTTCTATAGAAACTAACCCTGTTTAATTACTGCGGGCACTGTTTTCGTGACGTCCTTCCTACAGACAATAGGTTTTTAAACTTGCAGAGTGACGTCATTTTGCAGGCAATAGTTTCACACAGGCGAGAAACACGTTTGTTTAGCTGAAACTTTCTGGAATTGTATTGCAAGTTTTATCAAAATGGATCTGCGTTCAGTCAAAAGTTTAATTTTAATTTGAAAACCTATTTTAGGGTGAGTTTTCGCAAAATTTGGGTGGAAACGTTTGGACTGTGCTGCAACTTTTAGGTTGTACAGTGAAAGCTTACAAAATAATTGTTTACAAGTTGACGTGGCATGTTTAGTTTCTTGTACGCGCTCTTGCTTTTACCGGCTTTCAAGTTTATGCATAATAAAACAATTATTGAATTCGGTTTTCGCATGATAGCGTGAATGAACATGGCCTCGGTTTGTGTTTTTCGTTTCAGCCTTCGACAGATAACACAAACCTCGGCCATGATAATTCTCGTTGTCATGCTCAACCTCATCCAATAGTTGTTAAAAATATTGAGCTATCATTAACTCTATTATTTTAAGGCCTCGTCCACACTAATGCGTTTTCGAAAACTCCGTTATATTCGCCCGTCCACACTAGACCGTTAACCTCCGTTTACAAAAACCTTCACTCCGGATAGCGTTCCGTAAACCTCCGTTTTCGCAGACATGCACCTCCCTTTTCGATCGTATTAGTGTGGACGGAAGGCGAAAAGGGATGAAAAAAAGTATGTGTTTTCAAACGAAAACGCATTCATGTGGACGGGGCCTAAGCCAGACTGCTTGGGGCAGCGGCTTCTTCATTTGTGACCACACCACCCTCTCTTCAATCTCGTACCCAAAGTCCTCGAGCGTTTTGGTCAGCGGGTGGACGCCCGGAGAGATTCTTGGATAATGAATGTTTTTGATTGGTCACCCGTATAACAATAGTTAACTAAACCGGAACCCAGGAACCGACTACCTCGTTTTGGAGGGAGATTTGAAATATCAAACTGGGATCTTTTTCGAATTTGTGGGACTGTTATTTTTCCACTGCCCCTGTTTTGGCTTAACTGCAGAATACCCTGCCACTCCAAAACACATCTAGAATGTGTGGCTACGCGGCTACGTGAGGCTCGCTAACACATGAACATACCTCGTTCTTTAATCCATGAGCCGAAACAAGGGTCTTACACACGACCTCTGTCTCGTTATCTTGGGTCAAAAGACCGCATTTTTCACCGCATAAACAACCAAAAATAATAACTATAAGGGGATTTGAATTCAGCCAATGAACTTTATTTCATTGTAATACATTAACTCCAAAACTGCTTCTCGGCATTAATACAAACTCAATATTTCAAAATAAACACTACTCGCTACGCGAGGCATCGTCCTCGGCGTCAAAACTGTCTCATATAAACTACTATACATGCAATTAACACAACTCAAATCTCAACGGCAGGGCTGAAGTACAGGTCACATTCGACAGGTCAACATACAGGTCACCATGCTACAGATAAATAAAGAAGCCCAAAAGTGTCTCCTAGCCCTAAACACTATCCAAAATGTTCGTTTAGATTGAGGAGAAACTGTTTGGCTTAGGGCCTGTTCACATCGCGGTGGGGGACCCCGGTAAGCTCAGGTACCCCATCTACCCGTGGTCAAAAATAGCTGGCTTTCACATACAACCCCGGGGTACTGGGATGAGGTTTAAAATGCTATCGCGTGGTCGCTAAGTACGTATACCAACAAAGAATTCAGAGACAATTGCCCGGATGAACATAACCCCACCCCACCTCCAGCATTCACATGGAGAAAACTCACCGAAGCTAAGCGGGTTACCTGACCCGGCTGACCGGTCAACCCACCTCGGTGAGGTACCCCACTTCATATGTGAACGCGATCGAGAAATAACGACGAGAGATTGTATGGAGAGATTGGTAACCCCACCAAGGCCGGGTACCTCACCTTTGCGGGGTCCCCCACCTTAGTTACCAATACAATCAATAAAACAAAAAACTGTACCTGAGACCTGTGGAGCATGACCTCTCAACGTCTTCAAATTCACTCTAACACTGCTCCAATCTCGTACCCAGAGTCCTCGGGCTATTTGGTGAGTGGGTGGACGCCCGGAGAGACTATGGAATAATGGACCGGCCATTTTCCCAGAAAATCTGGGGTAAAACAATGGAAGCCGTTACGGGCCAGCCAATCAAAAAATTTGATTTTTTCCATTATCCCAGCGTCTCTCCTGGCGACTAACCGCTGGCCAAAGAGCCTGAGGACTCTGGGTACGAGATTGAAACTGCTCGAAAATAGAAAGTTCGTTAAGTCTCCACAAGCATGCGCACTGAGACCTGAACCCCAGATTTTCTGGGGGAATAGAGTCCATTATCCCAGAGCCTCTCCGGGCGTTCACCCGCTAACCAAACAGCCCGAGGACTCTGGGTACTAGATTGCCGTCTCTTTCAAATGAATGTCGTCCAATCGCTTCTTCTTGGGTATTTCCTCTTTAATGAAGCCTTGGTTTGCGAACATGACTTCGTCTCCTTAAAAAGTAATATAAATGCATTTCAAGGGCAATCAATACAGGAAAGATATTATCATAACTGAATTTAATATATGACTGGCTCTTTCAGCGGTCAAGATGAATAAATTCTCCTGCTGTGATTGGCTACCCGAGAGGTCAAGATGGAGCCATCTTGACCGCTCGGGATAGCCCGCTCGTCCCGCCTTTTACTGTCTTCTAATAGCGTCCTTTGAGTCACATAATAAATCCTTTATTGACCAAGCTTGTTCTGTCAAGATGGCGGGATATTGGCCAAGTTCTTTTTTTGCTTGTTTTTGCATATATATACAACTGAGAATTGGTTGAACATATTCACATTAGAATTCGGAATCACACCCAATCATTAATAGCACAAGATGCCTTAAGGGAAGGGCAACTAGGTTAAAGGCTTGTCTTTCTCGGCTTGGTATGTCATGGTTTGTTTATATTTTTTTGGAATTTACCTGCGCTGCCTGGATCATGGCAGTCTATTTGCGTTGCTTTGGAAATAAACAAAGTGTGACCTTCCTTCAGAGCGGGTCTTGCGCAAGTCATGATGTGACTCTCAGCTGGAGGTGTGCGGTCATTGTCATCAAACCTTTTTAATGCCTGATTCGTTGTAGCGGCGACGTCCTTAATACGGAACTGGTAAATCTGGAAAACCAAAGTGGTTAGAGATGATGCAATATTTCTTAAGGCAATTAAATAAAGAAAGAAATCAATAAATTAAGCGAAACGCCTGCCACTATGTGAAAATAGAGCTAGGTAGGTAAAGCCGATCAATGAAGGCAATAAACCATCTTCCACTCGGTTCCTTAGCGGGATTAAAGATATGGGAGGCAACATTTAGCCTAGGTAGGAGGTCCCAAGACATTGAGGAAGGCAAAGCGGAATGTCACCGAACAGGGAAGGAAGGGTAAACTATTGTACCAGCTGGGACAGAGCGCGTACCTTGTTAACAAAGGCAAAAAAGCAGAATAATTTACATAAAAGGCTAAAGGTATCCCTGGAGAGTGCCCAACTAATGAACTCTTCTCAGAGGGTATTAAAACAGGTAACAATTCTGCACGGCAGATTTCGTGAGTATTTTAGCAGTGATATTAGTTCTTACATCAGGATATGCCACTGGTCGGTCAGTTCAAAAGGAAAAAAATCAAAGTCCTGAGGCATTACAAATTAATACAGCATTAAAATACGTACACATACATCTGAAAAGCACATGGTAAGCTTCAGGTAGTTATATACTTACTCAAAATTAAACATGTTGCTTCTTTAAGGAAGTGTTTATCATAACAACCACGGTCATTAGATACCTGATTAAACCGACTGAGAGTGTGCAGGACGACTGCACAATCTTTTTAACTCTGTGGTGGAAGGGAGGGTGACAGATTCCCATAAAGAGACGGGTGTGATCTTCGAATTCTTTTGGGCGTATAGGTGGTTTGCAGCCAATCTCTGGAGACACGGATAACAACGGTGAAATGAACAACTGCTGGTGGACGAACAAAAGGAGCTAATGAGAGATCTATTGTTTACGTCCACCAACATGGCGGCGATGACGTAACGTGAAAACCACCTATTAACTTCTACTTTCGTGACTGAATCCGTTGAAAGGGAAAAACCTGAACATCGGAATAACCCTGGTTAATGAGAAGACCAGGCCTTTTAAAACTTACGGGAAAACCTTCACTTTAAAGTTGAACTCTGGCGCATCCAATGAACAAAAAATGGTTGTTACCTAGACGATTTTTCCTACAGTTATGTGCGTTCCTTTGCATGGCCGCTACTAAAAGTGAAAGTAATGACACTACCTTTGGCACAAACACCAGTAACAGCGTAACCGTGGTGCAAACAATGAGACACAGGGAAGGAATGGCGTGAGGTACGTCATAGTACATGGATCCATCCACAGCAATGGCCACAATGACACCGGTGAACGCCAATACGAACACACTATAAACAGACATCCCAATGTACTTGGAATCGTTTAGGGCAGGAATGGTGACATTGCGTGTTTCCCAGGCCAGAAAAAGACCAAGTAACATCAGAATGCCTTTGTAGGCAAACAGTGCCGCCAGAAAGTAGGTTTTGTAGGTGCAGGTACATTGGAATACCGTTTGAATGATGATAGTGTCCGGTTTTTTTCGGCTCTGTGGATCAGAATTATTGTAAAAAGGTATTCTGTGGACAACGTACTTCGAATTCACGCATTTTCCTTATTCCTTATATACTTTTATAAATTACTTTTAGCATGAAATTTCCATGATCAGTTATAACCTCTTGGTCATGTTATCATATTAATCTATAACTATGTAAGTATAACCTGGCTAGAACGTATGGCTGGTATTTGACTTGTTTTTCTCATGTGGGAAAGTTTGATATCGCGAGGAAAGTATTCTTTAAAACACATCTGCTAGTTCTCGTAAACGTTTTATGTATTACCGACAGATTGTTTTTTGGTATTAAAAAAAACATTAAATGAAGGTAAAGGAAGGAAGAGGAGTGGAATCAAGCTCTGTATAGGAATGATAAAAAATGCATGGCTGATTCATTCGTACCTTATTATATCCATCTTTAGTGCTTTTCACTTATAAGTTAGAATTAATGCATGAGAAAATGCAGTTGAACCTCCCGTAAGCGACCACTCAAAATGTCGAGCATATGCGGTGGCCCAACTAGTTTAGCTTTCAAGTTATTTTGGGTGACCTGTTACCGTATGAATACCTTAACATTAACATGTATAGCCTGACATTTCTAAATATGTAAACTTTACAGTACGAATAAACGTTGTTGTTGTTGGAGGAGTCGCTTACGAGAGTCCAGACCACAGGAAGTCGACTACGCTTCGAGTCATAAGTACTGAGGCAATAGCGGAGATTTACTCCGTACTTTGAATTGTGGAGACAACAAGACATCAACAACTTTGCTAAAATCAAAGACCAAGAGCCTTGGATATGACTTCCTAGTTTAATCGCGTCCCTGCATGTAGAGAAAGGATTAGGTGACAACTGGTCGCTTTACGGGGAGCTCAGATCGTGGTCGCTGTCCATATTCCAGGTAAAATTGACTTGAAAAAGTCTGTTCTTTTGGAAAACTGGTCACTTAGAAGAGGTAGTCTCAAAGGGGGGTTCGATTCCTGAAAATTAACCGAATGAAATCTGAGCTAGACACCAACCTTTTCTTCAAATAATTCTTCAGCTTGTAGAGGGTCAATGGCAAACCAACAGGACAGAAACACTACATCAACTGCTAACAGTATTGCTACCATAGCAAGCAGGTGAACATCCCGTATGGCCTGGGATAATTTGAAAATAAAAATAAACGAGGTTTCATCAACATATCCAGTGGCCATTATAACGTTTCAGTCACTAAGACCCTGTTTACATGGAGACAGTCCCCCGGCTAACCGGGCTACCCAGCTAGGAGGGCTAAAACTTAGCCCGCCCTTACATGCAACTCAACTAAGTGGGAAAGTCAGTGGGCTGTCTTTTGAGCGGCCGCTAAGCACAACAAAAAACATGGCGTACAAAAGAAACTTTTTTGGTGGCAAGTTAATATTTATTAATTATCGCTCGTTCCACTAGCGGCCGATTTTCAGTGTGTAGGGTTGTTATTTTGCGCTAATTGAGAGGCCATGGGATGTAACGCTGCTTTCACGGTCTTCTTATTTCGGCCATCCGGATAAGTGGGCACGAATCATTATATGGCAAAAAGCTTGCCAAGCCAGAAGGTTCCCCAAGAAGGCGGGTTACCCTGTCTAGCATGTAAAAGCTTCAATACGTTTTCAAACGTAAGTTGATTCTCCAAGGGTAGCTCGATCGGTTAGCCGGGGCACTCGTGCCAATCAGGCCTTTTCATTGGAACATACCTATTGTTTATTCCCGATCCGACTGCTGGTTGGGGCCTTTGTATGTAATTGCATGGTACTATCATGATTTTAAACCTAAAACAGTCGTCTTCAAAATATCGCCAGTAGAGAGATGTCTGTCAGAAATTTGCCCTACCCTAGCAGGAGGGTTACCTTAGCCCTTCCACATTTCTTCCTTTTTTTTTTTCTTCAACGTGTAGGGTTACCCTAGCAGTACAACAATTTAATTGTTTCCACTGCCCTTTGAATGTTGACAACAAACGGCCATCATGAAGGACCGAGTACAACGCCGGGCTCAACAGGCTCAAGGCGTTAAAATCTTCCTTTTATCCCAGAAACATAAAACATTTCTAGTGCAAGGTCGGTACACTTCCTCCATCACTGATCTGTACGGTCCCTCTTCGTAATCTTCTTCGTCGAATCACTCTCCCGTTTCACATGTTGCATTCGAGCGAGTGCTGTATTGTATTCCAGGGCCTCTCTTTTAACATTGCAACTTATTGTCGTTATCTAGCAATAACAATGTATGAAAACAGCACTCCATGGCACTCGAAAGCAGCAATAACAGACAGTACAGACACGGAGAATCGAATTACCAAGCAGAAATCTTCCCTTGTCGGTCATTTTGTTTGCGACTACGTTGTCCCAGGTGGTAGGGTAACCATACATGTAAAATGTTGGTTGTAAACCCGGGCTAACCCTAGCACTACGGTTACCCTCCCTGCTTGTAAATCAGGGCCTTAAAGGTTTGTAGAGTTTAACTTTACTAGACGTTACAAACATATTACTAAGATAGTTATTCTGAATTCAGCCCTTACCATTTTCTTGTTTGCAGTGGCGGCTGTGAATATCTTGTGAACGCGCCAAGTTTTGCTGAACATGGCGCCGAATGATAAAGAAAATCCAACAGACAGCACTGCAGTTCTTACCTTTATAATAAAACCAAACGTGTTTTCATTTTCGGAGATTTTTGTTTGTTTTTTTTTTTTTAAAGAAAAATTCGCCGTACATACATTCAATTTTAGACAGGTCATTTATAACTTGAACCTTCCTTACATTTTTCATAATAATGAGGAACTCAGAGAAGGTTAATCTCGCACAACCATGCATCTTTATTATGACTCTTCAGCCTGTCCATTTGTTGTTATTAGAAAGGAAATTACTAAGTCGAGAGTGTCATTCCGTCTCGGTTACTCGGGGGAATGAAAAATTTTCAGTGCAAGCCTACTTGTCTGCAAGGTTTTTGTTTTTCTGGGGCATCAATTTTTTAGGTACCACCGCTTGCAGGATGTTTTTTTTAACAGGTTGCTCTTGCATGCAGGATTTTTTTTCTGGGAATTGCCACACCCCTTCCGGTTATTTCTAATGGTCAGTCAGTAAATAAATTTCGATTTCTTAATTAAATTTTGATTTAAAATTTAACTTAAAAGTTAGCATGTACTTACGTTGCAGTTAATGCCGAATCCTTTCAAGTCGAGAAACCTCGCATCCATTCCAAACAGAACAACGGAAGCGTAACACAGAATGCATCCCAGAATAATAATGTTATTGAGCTTGGGCGACGACATCTTGATAATCCTAAACAAAGGAGAATTTATAGCTTAACAAGTCAACGGCTCAGGCCATCTGCTTTGACTTCCTACTTTTCAGTTTGTTTTTCATTATCGGTGTGCAACGTTTGAGCAACTCAAAACGCATCCTTACTGATCATTAAAAGTCAGCTCGTTACATAGTCAGCAGTCGTGGTCATTGCGAAATTTAACCTTTCACAATCACAAAGAAAAAAGACAGTTGAGACAAGAAAATAATCGTATTAAGGAATATGATAGGTTCATACCTATTCTCTCCATTGCTGATGTTGAAGTAGAGTAAGCTCAATGAGCAGATCATGCCAATTGTTGCCATTAACCACATGATTACTATGAGTGGTATAGGACTCATCGTTAACTCTAATAGTTTGGGGGTGCGATCTGTCGGTGGATGGTTGTCTGAAAAAAAAAAACCAGTTGTATTTTAAAGGAAGTATTTTAAAGGAAATGTTCTGTAGACACAAGAGCCTCAAGATCCCTTAGTAGAGGTCAGTAGCACGTGGCAGGATATCTGCCGCATCGGCTGCATTAATTTACCGCAGTGGCGAATGAGGAATGTGGATTTCTAAACACGAAGAAGAACTGAGAGGAAACGTTTGCATGACTACGTTTTTTATCGAAAAACGAAACAAATGGCTGTCAATACGAAAGAAACCGTTCCCTCACTGGAAAGCAAGGAAGAATGTATACAAGACTTCTTGTTCTGACATCTTGTAAGTCACGTATGCTAATCATCATGACTAAAGGAATACCTTCCCATAGCGAATTCTTGGTGGCCTGATAAAGTTGTATATCCTTCTCTTTTGGAGAATATTGACCAATTGCTACTAATCTCTTGCCTTTATCTGCAACATAAGAAACACAGCAAGAAAAGATTCATTAAGTCCTCAGAAGTGTATAAATCGAGAGCAAACACTCGCGAATAAACGTGTTTCATGGGACCATTTACAGGAGCCCTGCATGTGTTTCTACCTCAAGCATCTGTGGCTTTGTAAAAAGGAACCCTCATCTTTTTATAATTTATAGTGTTTCGGTTAATACGTTCCTAGTCGTGCTATGCAGCCAAAGGTGACACTGAAAAGTTGAATTATATCAATATGAAAAAAATGAGAATCATGTATTGAACTGCGGATTAAAGAATGTCAAGATGTGAAAGATCGTCGTAGTTGTGAACGCTATAGGTAGTTTGGAGATAGATAGATAGTTTATCACACTTAAAACCTTGCAGCCAAAGGCTGCATTTGCTAAGTTTACAATGCCAAGCGATTGCCAGTGACTGATTGGCAAAGCTTGCGCTACTTTCTCAACCAGTGAGATGCAAAACCAAAACCAATCGTGTCTTGCACGCGCGCAATTGGTGCACTTTTCACCGGTTACCTGTAATTGCTTGCAGCTCTGACTGGTTCATTGTGCTGTTAGTGTTTGCTATGATTGGTCAGAGTAATTGCCTTGGATTTGGTTTTACGACACTCAATTGAAAAATCGCTCTATTATCGTTTGGATTGGTTGGGCTAAACTAGTCTGCGGCAAGCTCTATATTGGCTAGGAATAATCTCCTTGATTTTGATATTATGACACCCAATCATAACAATAACATCATATTTTAACAGGGTAAACCCTTCAGCAAAAGCTGTTATAAATGTATGCCCTGGGCATTAAAGTAATAATAAATAACTGAAAATAAAATTACGAAAATAAGCCGGTGAAAATATCCTATATAAGTTACAATACAGCTAAATTAAATTAATTAGGCATAGTTAAAATTTGTTAAAAAACAAATCCCAAAAAAACAAAAAAAAAATTTGTTAAAAATATTTAACGAATTAACCTCTTTTAAATGCGATGGTAGTTTGTTAAAAGCTTGGGCACATGAATAAAAGCAGCCATTCTTTGCAGATTCTGTGCGTACTTTAGGAATTAACTCATTCTGTTCGCCATTTTGTACGTGAATTTTCTGTAATTTTCGAGGGGTTGAGGTCAAATATGATAAACATTCACTCACCTACTTGGGACCAAAGTTGTGGAATAAGCTACCAAGCGAAATTAGAACCCTCCCATCATTATTTAGTTTAAAAATCGTATCCGTAAATTTGATTTAAGTATAATGGTAGAAGACGACAATTGTTCTAATTGCATCCTTTGCAATTCTTAATCCTTTTAGATAATTTATCCCATTAGCTGATTGTTAATAGATTTTTAACTACATTATATTGTCAGGGTTTTTATTTTTAATAGTTCATTAGAAAACAGTTAGTAGGTTATTAATTGTGTCCCCAATTAGTACAGGGGTTTTTAACCCCATTGGCTAGACATTTTTTGACACATTAACAAAGTTTATGTATGTATGTATGTATGTAGGTAGGTAGGTAGGTAGGTATGTATGTATGTATGTATGTATGTATGTATGTGTGTGTGTTTATGTATGTATGTAAGTCGATCTGGTTATTCCATATAAGAGGTTATCACGGAGATTTCGCTGGTCCACAACATCGAAGGCTCTATCTTTCATGTCACGCTTGTCACGCTAGCTGTCGTTTATTTCTAAACGATTACTGCAGCTACAATTCGTTACTTATTTGATTTATAAGTGTGTTTTTCGAGCCATTTTCCACCTCAGAAGCCCCCTGCCTGGCATCTTAAGGCTGGGTTGAAGGGTAGAGGCAATCCTTTGAAACAAAACAAGGTGAGAAGCAATTTCACATGAATTGGGCCGCTCAAAGTATTCGAGCGAGTGGTGGCAATTCACGGAGTGAAGTTGTGTCTTTAGTCGTTTTGTGAGTGGATTCCGGGATCTGGCATGGCAATTTTGGCAAGTTTTGACTTGTAAATAATGCAATCGGAGCAATATTTTGTTAGCAGGACCGGGTGGCTCGACACTTATAAAAAAATATCTGAAATGGAAATTGGCGGACTGCTATGCGGCTGTTATCGACGAATATCCCAGAATTCCTTTGGGTCACGAACGCGAAAATTAGAGACAGTAATCAAATAGCGTTATTCACATCGCGCGAAAGAAGTGAGCAGAAAAATGAGGAAAAGATTGCAAGACGAGGAGTCGAAGTTTGCTGCCAATTAGACTTCTGGCTTCAAGAGGATTTTTTGTCTTAATAACTTCAAGACAAAAGTTGCATCTTTTTGGTATTGTCCGAGGGCGTTCAAATTTTCGGTTTGCAACAGAATAAACGGTCATTTTCCATGAAAATTGGGATTTTGGGTGTGGTAAAGTCTAAACAACTAAGCATTTGGCTATCACATTGGCTCATTTCAACCACAGTCCGGGATTTGTGAAAGTTGCAGGTTTTCAAAGCATGCGTCCCTCAGGACGCATAAATTACAGAGCCAGACAGAAATAAGTTAAAAGATCTTGGCCATTTCCCCTAGTAGAATAATTATGTGATGACCTAATGAAATAATCCCTGAATAAGTCCGGGGCACTGTTATGAATGCAGTTACATACAAAAATTAACTTATGCATCGTACTTCGTGATTTAAAGGGAACCTCCACTCTTACAAAAAAATTCACGCTTAATTGTAGGCAATAATTACTAAATTTCAGATTTTGTTTTAAAATGTAGATATAACATTTAAATGTGCAAAAACAATGGATATCATCATCGCCAATTTTGGCTTTTAAATTTCCCGGGAGCAGCCATTTTGGATTTGATGACGTGTAATGGTTGCAGCTATTGTCAGGAAGCGAATGGTGCAGAAAATGTGTTAAACAATAGGGCAACCATTACATGTCATCATATCCAAAATGGCAGCGCCTGGGAAATTTAAAAGCAAAAATAGGTGGTAATGATATCCATTAATTTGTACACTTGAATGTTATACCCACTTTTGAAATCCAGTAATTATTGCCTACAAAATAGCGTCAATTTGTTGTAAGAGTGGAGGTGCCCTGTAAGAGGCATCCAACTCAGCTGATATCACAATAACGCTCCAGTAGGAGACTAGAGTCCAACAACTGCCTTAGGGGAGCCGAATGGAAAGAATATCCATCACTGACTAGCACTGGCATCGCTGTTTTGCTTGTTTTGACCCGCAGTAGTATTTTTATTGTATTTTGTGTTTAACAGCGTACCTCGGTATTGCTTCAGAACAGTTATTCCTTGCCTCATTTCATTTTTATCGAAAGACACGGGACCCTAAAAATGCAATGCAACTAATTTAGATAAGAGCGGACAGAACCAATGTCCAGTGGGTAAAACAACAACAACAACAACAACAAGAAACAAACAAACAGTTTTTACCTCAAGTTGTAACCTCTCAAAAGTAAATATTCCACAAAATATTACAGAAAATTATTTTGTCAACGAAGCGTGATTTTTGCAATTCAGTTATTTTCCTCTTTAGCTCAACAAAATCAATATTTTTGACACCTAACCTGCGTGGGGCATCTCGTATCCCAGCGGCATGAGCATTCTTTATTTCTTTATAGTCTGGTCACTAACTTGAGCGATATTTAACAATAATCCTGCGAAATCGAGCGGAATATCGCCTGATACTTAGCCGACGAGGCCGTAGGACGAGTTGGCTGAAATCAGGCGATATTTAACAATTATTCACCGAAGTGGAAGTGACTAGTACTTGCTAATCACCTCCGAGTTAGCCAATCAAAGCGCGCGAAAGGCACCATTCACTTGTGTAGTATATACTAATCCGCAATATTAAGCAGGATAATTGCATGTCTTATTATTCATCACATTTATGACAAAGCACAATTCTCGGCGTTTATTGCAAAAAAAAAAAGTTAAAGAAAAGAAAAACGCTGAAAAAGCCAGCATTTCTCAGTCTCCGCGACACACAAAATGGGCCATTTCCGAATTACCTTTGGCCTCTTTTTTAAAGCGAGGCCTGGTGCACAGCAATTAATATGAAAATGAGTTTAATTTGCATGTGGGCACCAGTACCAGGACTCGCTTTGAAAAAGCGGCCAAAGGTAATTCGGAAATGGCCTATTGCGTATAGCGCAGGATATCTGTTGAGTACGCATGACGAGTGTTGAGCTTGCTATGACCATCTTTCGGCATTGTGACAATGTGCTGAATAATAATGACAGATATATCGACTTTGATTTATATAATAAGGTGAATAGTTCGCGCGTTGTGATTGGTTCTTAGCTATGATCTATTAGAGGACAAATGCACAGATTACGTCATCATGACCCACTTTTTTCCAGAAATGTGAAAATAAACAAGTTTTTCGCTGGCATTTTGTTTCTTTATTATATAAAACAAACAGATTCCATGTTGCCGTGCGTCTGTTCAGTAATAGATCACAGTAGACGTCAAAATGTGGTAAAAACATCAGTGACACACTCGCCTGCGGCTCGTGTGCCACTTCTTTGTTTTTACCACATTTTGACGTCATCTGTGATCTATTACTGAACAGACGCACGGCAACATGGAATCTATTTGTTAAATCGAAAAATTGTCCAATTTCGCATCATATATCTGTCGGATCAATTTGAATACCTTGCATTTTTATTCTTATATTATTAATAAAAAGGCCGAGTCTACAGCCGTTTTTAACTTATCTGGTTTTTATTAATAGCGAGATATCAACGTTTCGTGATTTGTGTAAAATGTCATATCTCAAGGTAGTTCCGAGGCTGTAAACGAGTGGAGAATCCTAACCCCGCTCCACGAGAGCGAGATTGTTTCATTAAACAGCAAACGCGTTATGAAAGATGGAAAAAAAGATCTTTTGTGCTAGAAAAGAGTGAAACATTTTCTGTGGTATTGAAAATTTTCAGCTAGAAACGTCGAATATCGTTTATATCACCGATGTTTGTCGCCTTGCTGCTCACCTCGCTCGCTCGCAGGCTGTAAAAAAGCACCTGTTGTTGAACTGTTGGTGACAATAAGACCTGCTTATTGCCAACTTTCTTAACAGCAGTTGAGGTTCAGAGTGCCTTTGTTGTGCCTTTTATTTCACATCCAGAGAGGGCGAACGAATAGAACGAATTGCCGAAAAATTATGATTTAATTAGTCAGCAACTTTACGCCTGTAAGATAAAGTATATGAACGATTGCAGAACATCTTACCGTGAGGCCTTCGAAGTTCGAGGATTTAAGCATGTCGTTGAGATATTTTGTCACAGCTTTGTCCTCTTTACTCTTTTCAGTGTTGCTCTCAAGTGAATAATTTTTGCTGACCTCTTTCAAGGCAAGCAGCACAGCCCACGTGACATCAAATGCAATAGCGCTTGTCAATTTCTCGGCCTCGCTGAGATTTGCCAGTTCTAGTTGCACTTTGTCGAAGAATTCCTTTAAAGTCTGAAAGGATGTCAATAGAAAACAGACATAACCGCATTTAAACGTGTAAAACACGTAAGTCCGTTAAAGTTAACATCTTAATTGACTTTTAGAGCGGATACGTCTGTCGTGAGCCTCCATATGTGAGTTTACTAAATCACTGTAGTACAGACTAAAAAACGTTTTAGGAACAGTTACGTGAATCGGTTTTCCTGAAGTCATGCATTCGAATAGAAAACTGACAAAGACACGCAGCACCGACAAGTGTCCACGTTCTTGGCTTTAAAATGACTCGTAAAATAATCAGGTAAACTCATAGAGTCACGAGAAACGTTCACCATTGAGCTGCCAAAAATCAAATCAAAATCAAATCAATTTATTTTAAGCTTTATAGCGTAAGAAGTGGTTGCCCAATCTCCCGAGACTGGGGCTCATGTATTACACGTTCGAGCATTCCGGATCGAATTGGAATTTAGAAGTGTTGGTTTTTGCGGAGAGGGGTTGTTTACCATTTACCACAAATTCCGGAAATTCCGGTTGGAATGTAAATGGTAAACGTTTTTTTGGTTCGTCCACTGGGAAATTACCGGAACAAACGGGAGTTCTGAAAAGGTAGTCCTGTTTTCCCGGTTGGGACGTTCCCGATGGAAATTTAGATTTTTCTATGTTTCGTACTAGTTTCTGTCCTCTTGGTTTTTGGCCGAGCGTAATCTATCCAATCAGCGAGCGCGACGTGACAATCCGGAAATTTTAGGCGAATGGTAAGCAAAACGTACCGTTCCTTCCGAACGAAAATTCCCAACCGAAATTTCCGGAATTATTTTCTAAATGGTAAACAACCAGGAAAACCGGAGTACCCGGAGAAAAATCTCTCGGAGCAGAGAAGAGAACCAACAACAAACACAACCGACATATGACGTCAAGCCCGGGAATCGACCCAGGGCCACATTGGTGGAAGGCCAGTGCTCTCACCACTGCGCCATTCCTGCTCAAACGGTTAAAAGATTTCACCATTAATCTTTAATCATATAGTTACCCCTTAATCAGTTTTCACTGTACGGAGAGTCCCACCCAACAAGGAGATGAATCAGGACAGAGCACAGCACCGGAAACTGCGTCCCCTACTCTTTTCGACCAGTGCTGAGTGGGTGGATTCTTGTACGTCCCCTGCAAGTTTTGGGTGTCAGGTGAAGAAAACAAGGCCAACGGCTTAACGTCACTGCCCAATGACGCGATCTTGTGAACTCAGACACATGTTGAGCAGACAGTCAGTATGATCTTACCAGTTGTTTTAAGACCCTGGTTTGTGGTCTGGTCTGGGATTCGAAGTCCACTCCCCACGGTAAACTCGAAGGGGAAGTAAAAGAACCCACGAACGTATCGTAAAAAGTAGGTAGTTCCCTGTGATTTGCTCTTACTGCAGCTAAAAAAATGCAACTTGTACTTCTTGTAAAATAACTATTTGTGTGGCTGTCCCGCTTTAGCGCCAAAATGCAGTCGCAAAGGAACTGGAGACGAATTAACTTTTTTATATTTTAATAGGCGCAATGAATTTAAATACTGGTCTAACAATCAACCGGGCAACACATCTGCTTAAAGAACTTGCAGTGAGCCGTTTAAAGATGTATGGATTACCCAACAGAATTGTAAATTACATTTCGCTGCGAATATTTCAGCCCTTGAAGTGTAGTTTCATATTTACTAGTATAACAGAGTTCTTTCATTTGCTTTGCAGTTTGACTGTTGCCGATGACGTTACCGATGGCAGCCAGTACAAACATAAAACGGTTATCTGTACATCTGTGTAGCCTTCAAATTTAAGTAACGCTTCGCTACGTAAGCGCGAATCACCTGTAACGTGCTTCATCCCACTATACATCTACCCGCTGGGTGGAGGCTGAGCGATGAGCTAACCACGTGTCCCTGCAAAATCTCAAGCTGGTTACTGAAACCAACAGTCACGTGACTGTTGGCCCCATGCTCTGACCTAGAGTGGAAAGTAATTTTCAAAAGCCGAAGCCGATTGAGATGCTTATAAGAATATGGCGCCACGCATTCTTATCACGACAATTGGAGCTCTGGTGATTAAGAGAGTTTTAATTTTCTTACCAAGCCTGAATCGGTCACACTGTTAGCATTCTGCCCCAAGTGATTTTCAGCAAGTAAAAACGTCCTGTCCAAAACTTGTTGGTACTGCTCCCTGTTGCAAACTTTTGTGTTATTTTTCTGTATTTCGATATTAGTTATTCCCATCCAGTCATCCAAGGTCCCAACATCCGGGTTCAAAATCCAAACATACTCTCGTCCATACATTCCTAATTTGTACAACTGCAAAAATAAACAAATAAATAAAATAAATAAATAAATAATATAATTAAAATAATTAATTAAGCAAAGGATAAATAAACAAGCAAAGGAAGGAAAGAACGAATGTGCGAATGAATGGTGGATGTGAGTATCTTTTCGCCTCTTTAAGCTTTCTCTCTTTTCTATGATTTGACAATGATCGCAGTTACTTAAGCCCTTGTTTAAGAGGAGTTCAGGGTGAAAAGAATAGATTCGCCTTTCTTGCGGCCAAAGTGCCGTTGAGTAGACAAATTAAATAAATGAACGACAGAACGTTGTTAAGCCTCCCTGATCCTAGAGTTCAAATATATTACGAAAATGGATAACCACATCGACAGTTACACCAAAAAAAAATTAACTACACATTAAACTAACCTCGCAAAACACCAAACTTGCTCCTACTCCATCAAATTCACCCAAGAAGATTTTAGCATCCATTTCCTACAGGCGAGACAAAGAATCACTTCAAAACTAACATAAATTCGTGCTTTTTCGTCCTATATGGTTCTTCTATTTAATGTTGCAAGTGAAAGCATGCAGAACACGTCCCAACATTTCAGTAGATTCAATAAAGCACTCGTTTACCCTGAGCTTCTCAAGGCTTTCCTTGATAGCCTCATGTAGATCGAAAATTCCAGCCTGGTTTGTCGACGTTCCCAATCTGATGTTGATGGCTTCAAATGCGATTACGGAAGCTGTGCCGCGAGTAACATTAGCGAGATCTTCTACAACCTGACAATGAAAACGATCAAATCTGTTAGCTGTTTTCAGCCAACGTCAGCGGGAAAGTGAGCACTAACATTTTGTTGTATCAACTGAGTTGATTAAGTCTGTTGAATACTAGAAATGCTCGCCATTTGTTAAAACGCCGTTATCTTTTAACTTGTTAGACAAACCGAATAAAAATTTTGAAATATTTGACTGAATGTCCGCAGTTATGCCTTAAACCAAAAGCGCACGTTTGACGAATGTGGAGCCAATAAAGGTCCGTTTACACAGGCGATTTTTGTCGCACAACTCGATGCAATTTGTCGCCGCGATACTTCAGTGGTTTCGAACATGCTCGAAACTTGATGCAATTTTGCTGCGATTTTTTGATAAAACCGTGTTTCGCTAGTTGCATCTCAAATCGCGGGTTATCGCGCGACAAATTACGCTAAAATTGCCGGCACTGAAATGACACCTAGTTTACACGTGCGATTTTGAAGTTGCAACTTTAGCGCGTCAAAAATTGCATTGAGTTGTGCTACAAAGCTCGCATGTGTTAACGGGCCTTAATACAAAAGCAAGTCGCACCTGTACATAAAGCCTTCCTCTCGTCAAGAAGTCATACACAATCGCAACTCTCTTCCAACGGAAATGCTTCAGCATTTCAACCTTAGCTCGATTGAATGGCACTGGACTTTGCTTAAAAGTAAATCCATAGTCGCTGGTTAACTCTTTCATTGCGGGTGTCGTCGCTAGATATGTTATCTGTTTAAAACAGAATGATAGAAGTTCTCGATCACGTCTCGCTGATAAAATCGAAGACAATATGGTGCAAAATTAGGTGTATGTATAAGTACTAGTTATGCAACGCTTTCGAGTGGTATACCGTGGAATATCCACGAGTCACTTGTATTTTCTTGGTATACACACGAGCCTTTAGGCGAGTTGGACGAACTGGTGGACGATGCTAGTGGACGAACAAAAGCAGCTAATGAGACATCTATTGTTTACGTCCACCAGCATGTCGGCGATGAGGTAACGTGAAAACCACCTATACAGTTCGTCTTGCACACTGGCAAGGAAAACTTATATGTGCGTCTTAGTGATTTAGGACAGTTATTGCGCATGGGTATGCAACAGACTATGAAGTTTATGGTCACTGTTCTCAACAACCTCACTGAATAGGCGCTCAGTTAGTTCTTGCCTTCGTGTGCATAGGGTGTCAACGTTTGTCTTTTGCAGAGCTTCTAGATAACCCAAATCCGTAACAATTATTCTTAAAGCACCCTTTTGAAGTCTCTCTAATTCATCTGACAAATAAACTGGCAAACTTGACAAGCATATTCCGTCACCGGGCGGATACAGGTGACATAGAAACATAAGAACTCAAAAGGATCTACGTATGCGCGCTTGAGCTGCCTTAAACAGTATGGCCTTGAGGGACTTTGAGGCTTTCCTAACTACCTCAAAACCATGAGTATTCCATTTAAGGTCTCTAGAGATGTTCAGACCGTGTAATTTGACGTGCGGAACGACTTCGATGCTTTTGTTGTTGATAACAATAGGTGGAAACGCATGGCCACGGCACTTTTGAACACAGGTGTAATAATGGTTTTCAAAAATGACATGCATTCGTTGAAAGGTGATTACGTCATTGCCACAATCGCTCAGTAATGTATTTAATGTGAAACTGAAGAGTATTCGTTATTATTATTGCCTTTCTAAGTCCATTTCTTACCATAAGTTTATTGTAATAATCCGTCAGCTGTAACACATGAGAAGCCTCCTCTGGAGTGTGAGGTCCGAGGATAATCAGCGGGAAAGGGGCCTGGTAAGTGAGCAGGTGGTTTGCGTATACAATAGCGTTTCCTTCGTTTTCCTAACATGAAGAAAGAAAGACCAAGAGACAGACCGACAGACAGACAGACCGACAGACCGACAGACACGCAGACAGACCGACCGACAAACAGACAGACAGACCGACAGACACACAGACAGTCACACAGACAGACCGACAGACAGACAGACAGACAGGAAGAAAAAAAAAAAAGAAATGAGGAAAAAGGAAAAAAATCATTAGGTAAACCAAATACATCATCAGTTATCCAATAAATTTTTCAAACAATCAGTCACTTAATGAACAATTAGCATAGCCAATCAGACCAGTCTTCAGTCGGCCAAATAATCCGTCAATTGATCAATCAAGCAGTTGAACTGTCTTTATCAATAAACCAAATTACAAACTTACAGAAGTAACCAGGGGTTTGAAAGTGATTTCATATTTTTTTAGAAAATATTTAAGCTTCGATGAATTCTTGGCAGCCTCGTATGCAAGGTTGATTCCCAATTCAGTGAGCTTTCCCGTTGGTTTATTTGAGTCCAACTTGCCAATGACAATGGTCGTCTTGTTGCCGTTACACTCTATTAAGCTGAACATGAAGACAACAACGACGGAAATAGCCGCTGTACAGAACATCGCCGTTGCGACAGCTGAAGAAGAGAATAAAGAAGGGTTATCACTGGAATGGATAATCCAAAATAAGGTGAGACATTTCGTGATACATATACGATGTAAAATATCTCAAAATTATCGTGGAACATTTGGTGACGTTACATGGCAATAACCGACAACCTCAGTGTCAACCCGAAATCATACTCTGTTTAAAGCAAAGAAGAACTGCTGGGTTAAACACTGATCTCTAGTGATTAGGCCTGACTGCTGCCTCGAAATAGTTAGCTTTCATATACTGTTATGGTGACACCATATAAATTTGTTAACACTTGCCTCCCTCACCTATAAACCGGGTTCGACCCTTTGTATGCTCTTTTCAAACTTTGTGAAAATTTACTAATATCGTTTGGCATTTTATATACACAAAACTAAGTGTGTGACCTGTCTTTGGAGTATCAATTCTAGTCGCGACCGTTTTGTTATATGATGCAATACGACATAGCATCTCTGCCGGTTCTCTTGTTTCTTGGTCGTGACTAGAATGGATACTCCAAAGTCAGGTCACACGCTTAGTTTTGTGTATAGAGACGTGAAAAGGTAAAGGAACGCAGATGAGGAGAAAGGCGAAAATGATGACATACAATTTTAACCCATCAGATTATAAAACTTTGAATTTGTTGTTATCAACTATATCCAATGTTTGGTTTCCATCAATAACACGAAATACGTTTGTATGCATGAATATCATTCAGAAACAAAGTAGTTGAACGGCAGGTATAGTGAAACAACTTGGAATGATTTTGTTACGTTTTAAGATTTATTGTACTTCAGGCCGACAGGATATGGATCAAATTTCAAAGTGCTGTACCAGTGTATCAGCATGAAATGTCAATAATAAACCTTCAAGAGAACCATACTAAAATTCTCACGTACAAAACTTAAAACAAAGACACCAAGAAAGAAATACTACAAGGCCACCAATTTGTGCGGGACAACCTAAACAGACGCGAGGGAGCAGCCTTAAAAAGACTAAGTAACAATAGACATATAATCATTAAACCTGCAGAGTGGGGTTGGGGGGGGGGGGGGTGTGGGGAGAGCTACGCTGATTCGCAATACGAATGATTATATTTCCGAAGGTATGCGTCAACTCAGCAATGAGGAGTATCACAAAAAAGTAGAAACACATCTCAGTTGTGATCATGAGCAGTTGATTAATCAGTGTATCGACGAAGACATACGTCTTGATCCAACCCAATCCTCCGCCGTTTCAGAACATAGCAACGCGACCAGACATTATCTGCTATGGGACGAAGTTACATTTATTGACCGAGACCCACATTGGTACACCCGTAGGGTTAAAGAGGCTATTCACATAAGACTTCACCCTAGGAACATCAACAGGCAGAGTGGAATTGAAATTCCTGAAGCGTGGATGCCCACGATCAAACAACACAACAGCCGATCAGTACCAAAGCGGACGGCTGAGGGAATAATTTCTAGTCTGAACGACAAGGATCGAAATCCTTCAATCAACAAGAGCCTAAGCAAGGATCGAAACGCACCAATCACCACCAGCCCCGGTGCTTCTTATACTCACACGCAGCCAGTCGACACCATCGCCTAATGAAGACCAGCAGTATAGCGGTCGAAACGTCGCGATCCACATCTTTGTGACTCAATTGTGAGACAAAAGATTAACTCAGCTATCAACAGGGATCTAGAGAAACGAACAGGTCAGCTTCTAAGAGCTCAAGAACCCCTATTTTTTTATATGCTCCCTAAAATCCATAAACCCAACAACCCGGGACGACCGTCGTCTTCAGACAACAGCCATCCTGAAAAATATCAGCTTATGTGAACGAATTTCTCAGACCGTTGGCAGAAAATCTACCGTCACACATGAAAGACATCACAGACCTTATCATAAGATTGAAAAAATTAATAAATTAATAGCCAGAGTACCCGGTAGTTGTATTTTATTTACATTGGACGTCTCCAGTCTATACACAAATATAGACAAAGAGGATGGACTGACGATAGTAGAGGAGGAACTTGAAACTTTCTGATACTAAAAGATTTCGTAAAGCACTTTAGGATAACAATGAACGATATGAGGAGTGAACGACGTTTCGATGACTCTATGTCATCATTATCAAGTTCGAAATACATGATAGAATTGAATATATCTATCCATCCATCCATCCATCTATCTATCTATCTATCTATCTAAGTAGTATAGTATTTGGGGGTACGAAATCAATTGATTTCGTTTTCCCCAAATCTGGTCTCGTATTCTGGAATATATAGTTATTTAATTTGATGGAATATATAGTTATTTAATTTGATGGAATCTATAGTTGTTCAATCTGATGGAATATATAGTTATTTAATTTGATGGAATCTATAGTTGTTCAATCTGATGGAACCAAGGTCTGCACACTTCATCTATAGTTTATTAAAATGCGTGACTTTCTCGGAAAAATCACCAAGCGTGACATTCTCGGAAAAACAGGAAATGAGTCATCGCCTATAGCTGCAGAAAAAAAATAGCAAAACTGGTGGCCACCAGAACCTCTCATGAGGGACTTAATTTGGAATTTGAATCACCACCCGTCCTTCATGAGAGGTTTTTTTGTTTTATTTTTTTTGAATTCCCACCACCTCACCACCAGAGCTCTGGCCCTATCAGACCCTCTTGGGCCAATTATTTGTTTTTTTCACCCTCCGGCTTGAGATTGAACCGGCACTTCTGTCAAGCCAAGGCTTCACTATAGCTCTACCCAACAATCCGACACCATCTAAGGGTGATTTTTATTTTTCATTTTTTATTTTTCATTTTTTTATTTTTTCAACCCATGGAATAACGGCGGGGGTTTTTCGTTATTCCACGGGGTGGCTTGTATACATTTCGCTAACGAAAGGCCCCCGCTTTTTCCAATCGTTAGATACTCTGCATACAAGCCACTCTTTATCTGTGTGAAACAACCCTTATATTTTCGTTTGTATTTTAATTTTTATGCTTGTGGTACATAAATGAAATTTACAAAGATAAAAAATAATACGCATGTGTAAAAGCGAAAAATCTGACGTAGTTTGATTCATTCGAAAGGGAAACCCCCCAAAGAGGGCAGTATTTTAAAACTCACAAAAATCATATGGCGTGACGTCAACAGCTATATTTCATAATGTCCATAAGCATAGCTTGTCACGCCATTATCATGAATATACCGCTTGTCGTCAAAGCAGCTGAGTAATACTTTATTTATCTCATAACTTCCAAGTTGATGGTTCTGACTTCTAATTGTTTTCATTCTATGATGCATCTGTTTATTATCAAATAGTGTCTCTTTATAATTTTCATGTTTGATGTTATTCTTAATAATATTCTTACTAATACCTTTTGCTGTCTTCCCTCCTTTCTGATCATCTTTAATATAGCTATACATCTTCGATCTCAGTCCTACGAATTCACATATTGGGACTCCAGCAACCTCATCTTTCATCTTACCAATTACTTTTTTATTGGTCTTATCGGAGAATGGCGAGCTTTTAGGATAGTTACTGTTATCGAATTTATTTTTATCCTTCCAGAAATTTCTATAGATGTCATGGGTTCCAATTTCATAGGTCAGTGAGTCTGTGTCTGTGAATAATAATTTTGCTTCATCTCCATATTTCTCTTTGATGTAGTTGTAATGGAAATCGTACATCAGTGTCTTGCTAAGGTCTAGAATACACATCCCCACGTATGCTGGCCGGTTTAAAGTAAGTGTTTCTTTTATCTTATGAACAGCTACTAGATTTTCATCGAAGATTTTACTGCTAACATAAGTGGGTTTACTAGCTAATTTCAATAGCTTCTCCTCATCAGTCACCAATCTGACGTCTACTCGCTTTCTGAGGTTTTCCATCGTTTTGCCAAATACACTGTTATTCATCAGCTTGAAAAAGTCTTTCTCAAAGGCATTTTTGGCATTCTTACGTTTTTCAGTATTGAAATCAATATATTGCCTAAGCCACGCGGACTGATTGAATTCTAACACTCGATGGATTTTAGTTATTTTCAAACCGAGATCAGTATATAATTGGAGGTTCCTATAATGGAGCACGTATTTTTCTTTGTTGCTTAATGTTGGTATCAGTTTATGTACCAGACCAGTTGATATTTTATATTTCTTTGCTATGTTTTTACAATAATCTGATAGCATGTCCCCAGTCACTTTAATCTTTTCCGGTCCAAGTGGGTAGTCATTATGTAGATTATGTAACTCTTGGGGGTATTTGAGGTCAACTTCAAGTATCAAACCCTTTGCACTATCTTCTTTATAGACAGCCAGGTCTAAATTATTGATCTGTTTTTGTGTCATCCATCTGAATCCGCCTTTTGGTAAATATTGACTCATAGCCCAACCATACAAATTATTAGCATCAAGATACATGATGTATTTCGAGGGCGCCTTCTCGTCATACTCTTTCATGTATTTATTATTTGCTTTACCGTAACGGTTGGCTATATAACTGATACCACCACGCATTCCCTTTTCAATGAATTGAAACATATCAATGTCTGTCATCAATTCCAATTTTATGTCAGTCATTTTTAGCATGGCGTCCCAAGATAAACCGGGAGATGTGAAATAGTGACACGGGTCCAGTTTATAGTACTCAAGGCATGTTTTTCTGAAGTTTTCAAATACATCAGCCAGTAGGAGTACATCTGTTTTAAGGTACAGGTTATGATAATCACCCATGTTTTTCAAAGAGAATGTTTCCCACACTGTCTGAGCATGTGTGTAGTCTTCATCTGATATATGCGTATCACTCAGTATGCTATAGAATTCATCTTTTGAGGGCAGCTTCTGATTGAATTGATCGAAACTGTCCATGTAGTCGTAAGGATAAACACCTTTCTGTGCCATCAGATTAAGATCCTTTCCCTTGAACTCTTGTGAGGTGAATTTTAAGGCTTCTTTTGGTAGATTGCCTACAAGTTTTTCCAAACTGGAGCTCATGAACTGGAAACTATCAATGAAGGTCAAGTGGTTGCCAAGCATGAAAGCCATATACTTCTCCATGTTATTTGGGATAGCACTGATGTTCATTTGACAGTCTTCACCTTTCTTGTTTTTGTAAGTGTGCTTCTTAACAATGGCTCCAATCTCCTGCATAATAAAATGACTATCATAGCCTCTCAGATTGTGGAATATAACAGGTATTTTTATTTCTTCTGGGTTCACTCTGAGTTTCAGATTACAATCTTGGTGAGCAGAACCTCTATACTTGCCGGTAATGTGACAATGATCTCGGACTCTGATATCCTTTTCAGTACATTTCTTATCACAGATGTGACAAACTTTGGCTTTTCGGAATTTCTCTTCATCATCTTTAGTCATTTTCAATGGTTTGTTAAAATTTTTTTTCACAACATTCTTGCAATATTTGACCTCCTCCAGCATAGCTTCCATAAATTTGTACACAGCCTTTTCACCCCTGTATATTGCTGCTGGTTTGCTGTATTTATCGTCATAGCAACAAACAACTTTATAGCCGTAGCCACAGTCAGTATGCTTCTGATAGGCTTCAGTATATGATTTATCACTGTTGGGTTGACAACCATGTATTTTCTCAGTTATGGCCTCAAAGTCAGCATATATAACAAATGGTACCCGCTGTTGTTTATGAAAGTTGTTGAATTTCAGTATGTTGTTATCTTTGTTTGGCATTTTTATTGCCTGTGTGCCATTTACTTGCATGCAGTTGTCCTTGTGATCATTCAACACCCTTTCAGAGCTGAAGCATTGAAGACAGTGCATACAAAAATGTTTTCTTTCTTTGTGCTTTGTTTGATTGTACATGAACTTATTGAAATCTTTGATCAGCACATAATGCTTGTTTTCATTTTCAGTTATTAGAAGCAGATTCAAGCAGTCTTCATATTTCTCTTTTGAAACAAAAATTGGATATGGCTGTCTATTCTCATAACCAAAAACATTGATGTTGATCTCATTTTGTTTCTCTATCTTGTTGTAATGCTTGGTTGCAACTGGGAATTCAATCCCTGTATAATCCAATTTTTCAATGTATTTTTTGTCAACTTTTTTAATCCTCTGTGGGTATTTCTCTTGTGGGTTCAGGTGTCTGATGTGACACCATCGGAAGCATTCATTATCCTCATTTTTCAAGTTAATTAAACCCTTCGCACTGTTTCTAAGTTCATTTGGTAGTTTTATGTATGAGGAGCCTCTCATTGGCGCATATTTCACAACATTGAGATAATGACTATCAACTGAATCAACAGTCCAACCTGAACCTTCGGATACCCAAACTGCAATCTTATTCATTATTTGGTCTTTAGACAACTGTAGTGATTCAGTTACTTCCAGATTATTCACAATTGTTTGAGCTACACTGTTGAAATATGCGGTTTTGTATTCTATTGCTCCGTCAGTCATTTTTGCGAATGTTACCTTTAGCGTTTCAACGAATTTGAGACCTTTAATTTCATTCAACAATTTTATAATATTATATGCAACAGCCTTTCTTGTGTTTTGCAGTTGCGCAAGCGGGTCTTTGTTATTTTTTATACTGATTTCAAAAGATTTTGTGAAACCTTTCAGAGCTTTCTCTGTTTGCTCTATTTTTGTTCTGGGTGTTGGAACCGGCACAGGCTTTTTGGATCTTGGGGCGGGAATTGGTCTCTTTTTCAATTGCTCTATTTCTTTCAACCATTCAGCAGGTGGAGCTGGTAATCTTTTCCTCTCAAAATAATCAACCAATTCTTTCACAGTTGGTCTTTTCGTCCTTGGGGCGGAATTGGTCTTGTTCTTGGTTTAGGTACAGGTTTTGTGTCATCAACTATAATAACTTTAGGCTTTTTCTGCTGCTTCAACAGCAATTCGATTAGCTTGGATTTGCTCCATTTTTTGAGACTTTTCTTGTCCATATTACTACAAGTTTCGATAATTTTTTCCATTTATAATATATATATAGTTATTATTTCTTTAACAATTAACATGATTAAATTGTTTTAAAGAGATATTATATAAACTATATTATTATGAGTAAGATTGAAATCAATGAATGCGTTTACCATATTCATCCAATTTATGATCTCTATGCCTCTGATAAGGATGGAAATGTTATTAATATCATAAAAAAAGTGCCAATGAAAGGAGTCGAAAATAATTGTGGTTATATGATGTGTTGTGTGAGAAAACATGGCCAAAAGGGTCAAAAACGTATTTTGTCCATCGATTTGTATGGGAATGTCACAACGGTGTTATTCCAGAAGGAAAAGTCATCGACCATATTAATAATAACAAGGAAGATAATCGTTTGTATAATCTACAACTTGTAACACAACAACAGAATTGCAAGAAATCAGCTGAAGGTCGTGATTATTCATTTGTTGCTAGTAATCATAAAAATAAAAAATGTGTTAAAGCGACTAATATCAACAATAAAGAAGTTTTATACATCAACAGTTTGTATGCTGTTCAAAAACATCTTCAAATTAATGTTGGTATTGTTAAAATGGTTTGTGAAAGTATCAATAATTGTAAATCAGGTGTGTCAAAAAAGGATGGACATTCATATAAATTCGAGTATGTTGAAAAAGAGGATTTACCAGATGATTATTTAAAATCGACTAATGAAAGACCAAAAAGTGATGAGGAAAGAAAGAAAAACAGAACAAAATACATGTTAAATAAACCTTGGTATTGTGACGTTTGCAAGACAGGACGAAACTACACACTCGCTGGGAAATGGTGTCACATAAAGACGAAAAAACACCGATCAAATATTAATTCTTAATTACAGTTCGAAGGATCCAGTATTTGGATCACTTGAATTTTTCTCTTCTTGATAAGTATAATTTGCTTTCTTCTGAGTGTTTAGTTATTTCATGAATCAAGTCTTCGAAACTATTGCTCATGAGGTATTTGCATTTGTTTTTCTCATACATTAGCATCATATCAGACTGTTTGTCTGACACTTTATACACACCTGTTGGGCTTTTAAATTCAAGACAAAGAGCATTGTATTTTCTTGTGGGATTCATCAGGATTAAATCACATTGTCCAGCCATATATCCTTTCTTATAACTTCTGATTCTCATGTTCGAGCTTATTTGATTTTCACCTAATCCCGCCACCATTAATGCGTCTTCATATTTCTTTCTGACGAATGACACAATCTTGTAGTGCAGATCATCTTCACTTTCAATCATCAGCATATTATTGCTTCTGTCATTGAACTGATTGTAATACCCCTGTTTTCTGATTGATGGCAACACTTTAGATGTAACCCAATGTTTAAATTTTGCTGCTTCCTGTTTTTTAGAGGACAGTATTAGTGAATAAAATCCTGATTCATTTATAAAAAAACATTTGAAAGTTTTTTCAATGGTCTCAGCACGAGGTAACGTTTTGTTACATCGTGAATCAGTGGCCTCAGCACGAGGGACCGTTTTGTTACATCGTGAATTTATGCTGATTTTGTGGTCTCTTAAGATTCTATCATCAGATAAAACATGATCCTTGATTGCTTTTTGTGGATTTTTATAGTCGAGAATAATAGCTATGTCTCTTCCTCTGAACCAAATCTCATTGTTGTCATCAAGATAACAATCTATTGATACATCCAATTCTTTATTATTGTAGGAATATTTTTGCATTTGTATATTATAGTAATTTATTTTTTAAATTCATTTTCGACCTGTGTTTAAATATAGTCAGGAATAATAATATTCTTGGCTACATAATAGCAAATAACAGATATACTGTAGGGTCTACTCACATATATGTTAGATAATTTTCTCTTTATAATATGTCTTTTAAATCCTTGAACGGTATCCAACTGTTAAATTCGTCACTGTAACCCTTCCACTTCACCAAAGCTTGTTTCTTCTTGTAATCTCTGCGAATGACTTTATCAATACGGAATACATCCTGTCCGGCTTTCAATAATTCAGCTTCATAAAAACTCCCTTCAATATCTTCACCTTTCAGATCCTTTATTTTGTATGTTATTGGATTAGTGTACTGGATCTTATCAACTGTAAACACTTCTTCAGTCCAATTTGGTGTATAGCCCTTGTCGAACACATTCCGTTTATACTTAGATATTCGGACCTTGTCGCCGACCTTAAATTTTGGTTTCTGTTTTAATGTTTTCATATCACCATACAAATTGAAGTAAACAGTTCCTTCATTCCTCTTATCAGATGCTTCAACGGGTGTCATCTTTATGCTTGAATGTTTGGTATTATTATACTGTTTCACTAATTTTGGTAACATGTCTAAATACTGTGTATTACCTTGAACAGTGAACTGCTTCCACATTTTGGATTTAATTGTCCTATTCCATCTTTCAACTACTGATGACTTCTCTTCATTCTCAGTTGAGTACATCTGTACACTATGTTTCTCTAGCAAGTCCTTCAAGTGTTTGTTGTAAAACTCTTTTCCCTTGTCGACCCATAAATACTGTGGTTTTCTGCCTTCCTTGAATATTGTTTTGAATGCTTCAGTGACAGATTCACCTTTCTTATCCTTCAATGGGACAATCCAACCATATTTGCTGAAGACATCAATAACCATAAGAAGATATCGATAACCTTTATTCCATTTACTGAACTGTTGCATTTCACCTAGATCACTTGCCCATATTTCATCAATTTTATTTACAATCACACGCCGCCGAGTGAAATTTCGTTTTATGGGTGCATGTAATTCATCGGCTAGTTTTTCTTGCCAGTTTTCTTCACTCGACGGCTTTTTCCGTTTTTTTGAAACACCGAGACCAAGTTTCTGTTTTTTGTCGATTAAGAATCTAGCTGTTTGACCCCATTTTGGCATCTCACCATATGGTATTTGATCTAGTGACTCGACCATTGTTCTATCACAATCACCTTTATTTTTTCCCATATCATAACAAATATCATGATAAGCTGCTATTTCATCCACCTTATTATAAGGTTGTACATTCCATTTCAAGACCTCACCAGTCAATGGATCATATTCCAGTTGTTCATGCAATGGATTGTATGGTCCCACATACTTATACTTACTTGGAGTCCAACCTGCTTTTGGTTTAGGAAGCTTGCCAATTACCTTATGGATATCAATCGCGCCTCCCATTTTATTGATTTTAGCTACCCATTTTTGTATATCTTCTGGTTTTGCATACATGATATCTCCAAGCAATGAGCCACCACGTGTATAATCAACTCCAGCAATATCTGTTTTATACATTTTTTTCTTGTCAGAGCGTTTGGGTCTAATAGCAGTGCTCAATTGCATTAAGCCTTCTTTACCAACCTTTGTGATTGCAGGCTTTGCGAGGGAAAGTCCTTTGTCAATTAATTTCTTTTGCAGCTTTGGATTTCTCATTGCTTCAGAAGCATAATATCTTCCCATTTCTACACCTTTCTTTGCTAAATAAGGGACTCCATGTTCTAAGAATCCTGTTAGTGCCATATCTGCGGCTGAATCTAGTATGCCCGCCCCTTCAGACGGGCTAATTAGTTTCCCTTCCCTTTGACAAACTTAGTCTTTGTGATCCCACACTCAGCACACTTGCATTTCATCATGGTTCTTCCATTTTTAGTCTTTTGGTATGTTTCGCTTCCTGGTACACACTCAGTCTGCTTCTTCTGTTTCACACAATATGATTTTACCATTATACCATTAAGTTAGATATTTTTGAAGTAGTCTATGATGAATCTGTGATTGACTCTTGTGTCTGTTGGATCAAATTCAGCATTATGTATTGTATTAAGAATGGATCTGCCTTTTTGTCTCTCAAGAAGATAGTACAAACACCAATATCCACACAAGACTGAATCTCTTTCTTGTATCTCATCTCCAGAGTATTCAAGTTGTTTTCCACTTGTAGCTATGTATTTCTGTACTTCTGTTGGCATCATTAAACCAAATGAGTCAAAGTATTCACAGTATCTATCACCAATTCGATAACATACCCAATGAGTACCTGGTCCAATCTGACTGTCGAGATTGACTATCCCACATTCATTCTTTTTTATTTGTCTCGGCATATTGTCTCTTGAAAATACTCCTCTAAAATGTTTTATTCCAAGTTGTTTAACCCAATTGATTAAATCAAAGTTGGATAAGGGTTTGTTTACAAAATGGTTCCTAGTATGGGGATTGAATTGAATGGACTGTTTTTTGCCCAGTAGAAGTCCTTTTCCTTTTCTTTTTTTTTTTCATTCCATAACCGATTGGGTTATCCCATGTACCAAAAACAGGAGGGGATTGCCATGGAATCATAGCATGTTTCCCACCACTTTTATTTTTTGCAATGGAATCTGGAACATGAACAGGTATTGACCGTCTTGGACGGCTGCTTTCAACATGCAAACCTTTTCCAAATAACCCCTTGACTGCATTAATGGCTAATGGGATACCGATACTCGCCAGTATTGTTCCAATACCCTTTCCAGTCTGAGTTTTTGTTGGTTTGATAGCAAGTTGTCCACCAGACTGCATCGCATTTACAAGATCAGCCATTTGTCTCACATTCAATAAATTTCTAAAATTCAATAGTTGGGGCAAGTTTTTATTGGGAATAATGAATCCTCCTTTTTGTTTCTTTCCAAATAGTTTATCAATGCCGAGACTTGCTAATGAAGAAAGAGCACCTGTAGCCAATGCTGGAGCCGCTTTAGCTACTGCTTTACCTGCATAAGGCAATAGTCTTGTTCCAAGTGAAAAAAGACTGGACCAAAGAGAACCTCCTTCTACAACAGCTTTTCTGATTTGTGATTTTGATATTTTGATGTCTGAACCTTTTCCTGATCTTCTTGATTTCATCAGTTTGTTGATTTGTGTCTTAGTCAACATTAGTTGATCATGTCCAGACAATTCACTATGTGTCAACCTGATTGTTACAGGCGAATTTGTTGCATAAGCTTTTGCTAGCTTTTGTTTCTGACCCTGTGAAAGTTTCACTCCATGAGGATGATAAGTAGTCATATAATATATGTTTATACTAAATTGTATTTAATACAAACAATCATTTAATTTATTTAATTATTTATTTAATTTAATTAATTATTTCCAATTAATTATTTAATTTACATTGATCTCAGAATTAATTTTCCATCAGTCTTTCTCATCTCAATATCCTGCTCATAGAGGACCAGTGCATACACACTGTAATCAGCATTTGTTGCAGCACTCAAAGTGTATTTGAAAGTCAGTTTTGTCATTCCATCTTTGATATCCTGTTTCTGTTTTGTCAGATCGAAATAAACAAAAGGGAATATTGTACCGAAGTTGCCCCTGTTGAGAAGGGTACTTTCACTGAAATCGTTTACAGCTTGAACATATTTCAAAACATCTCTAAATACTCTTGTTGGTTCTGTTGATGGTTTATAATGAAGCTCTGGATAATCATTTCCGTTACCAACCTCAAGATAACAATCAGTCAAAGTTCGGTTATTTGCAACTGAGAATGTGTTGTACAAGAATTTATTGGCTGTCTGAGACGAATCATTGGCATCATTGATGATGAATACAAAGACATGCCTGGGTTTGTTTATTCCTGTGGAAATACGGAAATTGGCAGTCTGTTGTCTTGTTGAATTGCCTCTCTCAACCATTTCTCTCATGTAAGTCCACTTTCTATTGTCAAGATACTTGCTCATGTATAAGGACTTTCCCGCAGAATTAAAAACAATGCGAGGAACTATTAGCTGGAATTTAGTTAGTACCACACGGCAATCATCGGCAGCTTGCCAAATCAAATTGGCATCACTCTCTACTTTTGAGTTAGGCATAAGTTCATCCCAAAAGCTCTTGAAAAAACCGTATCTGTTCAATGCTATCTCTGCATTTACTTTACCGGCTGCACCATTCAACAGTGCTTTGCGAGCTGCGAAACCTTTGTTATAATTAGCCACCTGGCCAACTCTGTCTTCGGCTTGTCTTTTGTCGTCAAGATAGAAGAACTCATTGGTTCCCTGACTTACAGCATAACCCTGTGAATACTCAAGCAATGACTTAATATTTGTGGCTTGGTTGGCATCTCTGCACTCATAAACATCAAGACCATTCATTTTTACATTAATGGTGTTAATAAGAGCGTGAACTGAATTAACAATACCATTTCGATCGTCAGCAGCAATGTCATCTCCATTTGCAAGCTTTTTCACAATGAAATCGACATTAAAACGGGCATTATACCAGTCAAATGGTGTAGTCTCTCCACTGTTATCAACAACAAATCGGTAGTCTGTTTTCCTCTGATGTTCATTGTTCGCTACTATAGTATTAAGTGCTGTCTCTAGTTCGAACACTACATCTTCATATCTTTCGATATATTTTGAGTCATGATAGTTTGACATATATTATTGTGTTAGATAAAAGTTATTTTATTTTACGAGGTCGACCTCTCTTTCTTTTGATTAAACCACCAGTCTGGCTCACACTCTCAGTTCCACTCTTGTTTCTCTTTTTCTTGCTTAAAAGTTCTATGATTTTGTCACCGGCTTTTTTACCTACATGTTCACTAATTGTTGTGGCTGCTTTTTTTCCAGCTGTTTTGATGATGTCAGTAATAACACCTTCACCACGTTGTTCATATTTTTTAAACTCGAACCGTTTCATATACTATTAGGTTTTATAATTCTGTCTCTCTCAAGAATAACTCAATATACCAATCTATCCCATTCATATCGACTGGAGCTCCAGAAGAGTCTGTGACATAAAAGCGTATTGAGCTGATATTATGTGTTGAGATATCATTCCATTTAAGAAAAAGAGGTTTGTAAGTGAAAGGTAAACTTCTGACTAGATCTGTGACTGGAATAACAGCGATTGTATTTGTGCTATTTCCATCAACAATGCTATCTGTCACCAAATCACAATTGATATAAATTTCATCTACTCCTCTTGTAATATCAGGTAGATTTGTTCCATATTCTGTGACTGAAACTAATTTTGAATCAAAACCGATAAGTTTTCTGAAATCAAGATTTCTCAGATCCACTCTATAGTTTTCATCAAGTTCAATCAAAATGCGATATGTTGACAAAACGAAATAAATGTTAATACCATACTTGAATTTTGATTTGTCTGTTTCAGATGGATTAAGTACATGGCTATTTTTACTCATATACTCATGAATGTAACTATTGATATCGTCGTATGAATACATCCCGTTAACGAATGTTATTGTTTCCCAGTTTACACCTTTGTCATAGCTGTATTTGATTTGATTATTCCCATAAATATCTCTGATATTGTACCAACTGTATGTCATATTGATGGAATCCACAGCTATTTTATATTTTAAATCATTCTTTAATTTAATAGGTGTATTGAATCTTTTTTTAAAATCATGACTCTTACTAACACCAATTTTGTCTCTGTTTTTACTGTTGAATCGTAATGAAATTTCTGTCATATACTTTTACATTAGATATTTCATCATTATTTTATTTAGCTCACCGGTTTTCAGGATTCCCAGTCTGTTCAATGTATGCAATATTTTTGTGAATTCATTTTGAACATTTTTGCTGTTGTTGCCGGCTGAAATAGATCCACCAAGTAACTGTAGTCTTGAAAGCATGTCACCCAAAAATGCATCCCTTGAACCCATTGCACCTCTTCTCCTTCCCATGCCTGAACCAATAGTTTGTGCACCTTCCTCAACGGCGCCAATTCTTTTTCGGTACCATGACGAGACGCAGCGGAGTCTATCTGGAAGTATTACAAAGGAATGCGGGGTTGTGGACCCCGCATTCCTTACATATTTGAATTTCAATCTGTCAGTGAGTCAGCCCGTGTAAAGTAGAAGGCGTGAAAATTCGCAAGTGCGGCTGTCAAAACTAATTTTTGTCACCGGAAACACTGTGATTGAGCCGTGAGAAAATTAGGATCACTTTCTATGCGGCGGGGAGAGTGAGAAAGTGACGAGACAACAAACAATAATGCAGAAGTCCAAATCACGCATTCGTTTTTTTTTTTTTTTTATTAAGAAAACCCGGCCGAATTAGGAATACCGGTAAACTCGCCTACGCCTCTACAACTCGTTCGCTTACTGGTAGGCGAGTTCACTCAATTAATGTATGTTCAGTTATAACTCTAATTTTTTTATTTTGTGAGCGTTTACAATTATAGCACGTTTTCGTTGGTCTGTGAAAAATTTACTCAACGCCGGCTATGTTGATTTGATTAAATTTCCGTGGATTTTCCTACGACCGTAACAGGGAGCAGTGGCTTTCATTATTTGACGTGAGATGGATGTGAAGATGAATACAATAAATAACTGTGAGAATCTGTGACTTTGGAGAGCACACTGGTACATAAGTTATTGCCACGGATAGAAACTTTGATATCAAGAAGAGCCAGCGAAGCTTCTATAATTTCCAAGGTATATTTCAGAGCCAGATGAGAGGAATTGACGGAGGTTATAAATTCATTGAGTTCCTCAAAACACTGCACCGATGCCGTCGTCAAGGTAGTGACCGTATAGTTCAGGTTTAGGGTCTTTGTATTGATTGAAGAATTGGTGCTCAACGTATAACCTACAAAAAACAAAAATCAAATGAAGAATGATCCTCGCAGTTGTGAACGCAATTTATGCAATTGCGAAAAGAAGCCTGAAAAAAATTCAGGACTTCAACGGGGTCATCGACTTCATCGGGGTCATCACCGGTATCGCGAGGTCACGGGTTCAAACCCCGTTGAAGTCCTGAATTTTTTTCACGCTTCTTTTCGCAATGGCATAATTTGCGTTCACAACTGCGAGGATCATTCTTCATTTGATTTCATTTCCGCAGTTCATTGTGATTTTTTCATATATCATTCACAAAAAACAAAATCAAAAACAGAAAAAAAAAGAAAAAAAGAAAAAGAATGGCGTAGCTGGGTACCATTAATTTGCTTTTAATAATTATCAGCGAATGAAAAGAAAAAAAAGGTCGGGGGAGGTGGTACTCCCTTATATGCGCTATATCAGGTATATGGGACACCAAAGGGTATGGATTTTTAGCCGTGTTGGTCTGAAATAGGTTATCGATTTTGAACATTTTGGTCTGAAATAAGGTATGGTGTGTCCATTCGTCTTGGATTGGGTATACTTTTTTAGAAGAAGCTACTTCTTCGACAGTAGGCGATAAGATCATCTGCAAAAGCCCTTCTTTTTTGTCCTTAATTATCTTTTATCGCGCACATGAAATAAGTCTGAAACAGGGTATCAAATTTTTGATCAGGTCTGAAATAGGGTTGGGAGAAACGCTGTTTTTGTTCTGAAATAAGGTAAGTGTTTCGGGAAGGGGGCCGCACACCCTACCCAATTTTTCTGGGAGTACACCCCCACCAACACCCCACCCCCACCCCACCCCCCTCCCCGGGATCAAGTTAACACCGAAAGGGGGAAAATCTAGAGCAAAAATTCATCTTTCCAATCGTATCAATGAACGCTTTTCATTCTATTTATTTCCGTTTTTTACGTAGCTCCAGATTCTGTGCACAAACCATACATAACCCGCAATTCCTCGATGCGATCTGTGGAAGGGCAAACACTAGAAACGTCAGCTTTTTAATCTCTTTACGGTGGTCAATTCCGTTGACAAACCATATTCTCGTGTTTCACTCCCCAAAAGACGTAGCACCTGACAGTTTCTTTTAAAACTAACCCTTTTCATTCTCATCTGTTGAGCACATTTTTTTTTTCATTACAAACATTTACTATAGCTCAAACAACATTATTTTGTGTTTGGATTCATTATTACACCAAACGAAGTGGGTATCCTGTGGCACAAACTCAAATGCCTAATTTAAGCCTGTTCGACCTCACGAATTTTGGGGAACTTTAAGTACGCAAGTACATGTAAGTTGACTACTATCTATCATTGGCAGTCACAAAAATTCCGTTTCAATTAGTTTGACTTTAAATCACAAGACAAGTGGACTATTCGTGACATCTCATGCCACCAGTAACCTTGGTGATACTTCAATAGTTAAAATGAAAATAAAAACAAGAATTGTTAAAGACAACAGTAGCACACTCTGACGATACATATGGATACAACTGGTAACATTGCAGATACTTGAATAGTTAAAATGAAAAAAGAATTGTTAAAGGCAACACTAGCACACTCTGACGATACATGTGGATGCCACTGGTAACCTTGGTGATACTTGAACAGTTATAATGAAAATGAAAACAAGAATTGTTAAAGGCAATACTAGCACACTTCGACAAAACATCTGGATGCCACTGGTAACCTTGGTGATACTTGAACAGTTATAATGAAAATGAAAACAAGAATTGTTAAAGGCAACAGTAACACACTCCGACGAAACATCTGGATGCCACTGGTAACCTTGGTGATAGTTGAGCAGTTAAAATGAAAATGAAAACAAGAATTGTTAAAGGCAACAATAACACACTCCGACGAAACATCTGGATGCCACTGGTAACCTTGGTGATAGTTGAGCAGTTAAAATGAAAATGAAAACAAGAATTGTTAAAGGCAACAGTAACACACTCCGACGAAACATCTGGATGCCACTGGTAACCTTGGTGATACTTGAGCAGTTAAAATGAAAATGAAAACAAGAATTGTTAAAGGCAACAGTAACACACTCCGACGAAACATCTGGATGCCACTGGTAACCTTGGTGATACTTGAGCAGTTAAAATGAAAATGAAAACAAGAATTGTTAAAGGCTACAGTAACACACTCCGACGAAACATCTGGATGCCACTGGTAACCTTGGTGATAGTTGATCACTTAAAATGAAAATAAAAACAAGAATTGTTAAAGGCAACAGTAGCACACTCCGACGAAACATCTGGATGCCACTGGTAACCTTGGTGATAGTTGATCAGTTACAATGAAAATGAAAACAAGAATTGTTTTAGGCAACAGTAGCACACTCCGACGAAACATCTGGATGCCACTGGTAACCTTGGTGATACTTGAGCAGTTAAAATGAAAATGAAAACAAGAATTGTTAAAGGCAACAGTAGCACACTCCGACGAAACATCTGGATGCCACTGGTAACCTTGGTGATAGTTGATCAGTTACAATGAAAATGAAAACAAGAATTGTTATAGGCAACAGTAGCACACTCCGACGAAACATCTGGATGCCACTGGTAACCTTGGTGATACTTGAGCAGTTAAAATGAAAATGAAAACAAGAATTGTTAAAGGCAACAGTAGCACACTCCGACGAAACATCTGGATGCCACTGGTAACCTTGGTGATAGTTGATCAGTTACAATGAAAATGAAAACAAGAATTGTTAAAGGCAACAGTAACACACTCCGACGAAACATCTGGATTCCACTGGTAACCTTGGTGATACTTGAGCAGTTAAAATTAAAATGAAAACAAGAATTGTTAAAGGCAATACTAGCACACTTCGACAAAACATCTGGATGCCACTGGTAACCTTGGTGATACTTGAGCAGTTAAAATGAAAATGAAAACAAGAATTGTTAAAGGCAACAGTAACACACTCCGACGAAACATCTGGATGCCACTGGTAACCTTGGTGATACTTGAGCAGTTAAAATGAAAATGAAAACAAGAATTGTTAAAGGCAACAGTAACACACTCCGACGAAACATCTGGATGCCACTGGTAACCTTGGTGATAGTTGATCAGTTACAATGAAAATGAAAACAAGAATTGTTAAAGGCAACAGTAACACACTCCGACGAAACATCTGGATGCCACTGGTAACCTTGGTGATACTTGAGCAGTTAAAATGAAAATGAAAACAAGAATTGTTAAAGGCAACAGTAGCACACTCCGACGAAACATCTGGATGCAACTGGTAACCTTGGTGATAGTTGAGCAGTTATAATGAAAATGAAAACAAGAATTGTTTAAGGCAACAGTAGCACACTCCGACGAAACATCTGGATGCCACTGGTAACCTTGGTGATAGTTGATCAGTTACAATGAAAATGAAAACAAGAATTGTTAAAGGCAACAGTAACACACTCCGACGAAACATCTGGATGCCACTGGTAACCTTGGTGATAGTTGATCAGTTACAATGAAAATGAAAACAAGAATTGTTAAAGGCAACAGTAACACACTCCGACGAAACATCTGGATGCCGCTGGTAACCTTGGTGATACTTGAGCAGTTAAAATGAAAATGAAAACAAGAATTGTTAAAGGCAACAGTAACACACTCCGACGAAACATCTGGATGCCACTGGTAACCTTGGTGATAGTTGATCACTTAAAATGAAAATGAAAACAAGAATTGTTAAAGGCAACAGTAGCACACTCCGACGAAACATCTGGATGCAACTGGTAACCTTGGTGATAGTTGAGCAGTTATAATGAAAATGAAAACAAGAATTGTTAAAAACAATAGTAGCACACTCCGACGAAACATCTGGATGCAACTGGTAACCTTGGTGATAGTTGATCAGTTATAATGCAAATGAAAACAAGAATTGTTATAGGCAACAGTAACACACTCCGACGAAATATCTGGATGCCACTGGTAACCTTGGTGATAGTTGAACTGTTATAATGAAAATGAAAACAAGAATTGTTAAAGGCAACAGTAACACACTCCGACGAAACATCTGGATGCCACTGGTAACCTTGGTGATAGTTGAACAGTTATAATGAAAATGAAAACAAGAATTGTTAAAGGCAACAGTAACACACTCCGACGAAACATCTGGATGCCACTGGTAACTTTGGTGATACTTGATCAGTTATAATGAAAATGAAAACAAGAATTGTTAAAGGCAACAGCAGCACACTCCGACGATACATCTGAATGCCACTGGTAACCTTGGTGATACTTGGTGATACAGTTAAAATGAAAACAAGAATTGCTGAAGGCAACAGCAGCACACTCTGACAATACATCTGGATGTTACTGGTAACGTTGGTGGTTCCTGAGCAATTTATTTTGTATATTTTTCTTATTTTATGCTATTTGAGACTAGATCAACAGATTGGAAAAGATGCAAATTGTTTACATCTTTTCCAATCTGTTGATCTAGTCTCAAATAGCATAAAATCAAAAAATATACAAAATAAATTTCTCAGGAAAAAATGCCATCTTCTCAATGGGGAGTGCATGCCCCACAGTATCTTCTACATTTCCCAAGATATTCATTTTTGTGGGACCTGGAAAAAAAAATGGCCATTTGTCATAAATGAGCCGCTGACTGCATTGACACCAACTAGCAACAATACATGTAAGCCATTGATTTCCAGTTACGAAACATTCCCAGAGTATTTTTTTAATGTTTAGTCTTAACCATTTTACATACCTGAAATTGAGCTAACATGGATATTGTGTTTTCCAATTTCTGTTTGTTGTCCAATCTTCTTTTGCACTGTCAGTTGGTCCCATTGAAGGACTCTGGACCATAACTTCTCAGGGCCCAGTTAGCCTCCTGCAGGGAATTAATCTTGTAGGCAACAAAGCCAAAGAATCAAGAAGCTGCCAAGTATTTTGTCTTTCCATGTGTGACATTGCAAAGAGTTGAATACTGCTCAGCTCCTCCTCCAACAAAAATTCAAGATCATCATGTATCCCGGTTGATCTGTAGGAAAGGAGAGGGAGTGGAGAACTGTGATACTTATAAAGAGATATAATTAATGCCTAAGGTGGGGAAATTTGATCCAGTTTTACCAAATTTCAGGCCCTAGTGTGGGATTTTGACCAAAAATTATTTTGAAAAGTCAAATGTCCTAATATGTCCGAGTTACCCCCCTCTTGTTCTTATAAACATTGATAAGTAGCAAACTACAATTTTATCCTGTTCTAGGAATCCCTCTTATCCCCCTCAATAAGGCCTAAGACACGAAAATAACTTGTTTCAGGAAATGTGAGCATAATAAATTTACGAGTGACATTGTGCGGATTTCGTAAAGGGAACGGGAATTACCTTCCGTTGACGGGGTCTGTTGTAGTATTTTGGTCCTCAGATAGTGAGTATTTACTCCTCTGTCGCGAAATCTGTTCCTTGGGATTTATTTTTCGTGCCACAAGAACTATTTCGCGCCACTCGCAATGGAAAGCCGCTTATCAGTGTTTCCGAGTGCAAGGTTCGCAGAAAAAAAAAATTGAGAATTTCTCTAAGCTTACCTTTTTGGGGCAGCTACGTGGCAGGGTTAGTAATAAGCAGCCAATGTCTTCATCCATTTCTTGTGAAACAAACGATGATGACCCTGACATTTGCAAACGGCGATTTGTTTGAGTCTTCATCACAGGATTCGAACTACTCGCGGCCGCGCGAGTGCTCGTTTATACGTCGGCTTGAGCTTCGCAAAGTACGCTAATGACAAGGCTGTTTAAAAAGCATCTTCGCTGCTCAAAGATCTCCTCTTGATATAATTGCCAATGCTCGTGCACGGAGAAAGGAATGCCGCAATTAATCCAAATGATGAGGCAACGATTTCATCCTCTGAAGAAGCTTTTCCTCGATAAGGTTCTCCATCTATCGTCTGTAAAGCTCTTCGCCTTGAATACTCGGACAATATCCTCCGGAAAGCGTGCTGGTAGGGAATATTCCTCGAGAAATATTCCTCGGAGCCATCGACACACTTCTACGTGGCTCGGTTTTCTCAAATGACTGCGGAAACGAGACAACGTGACTGAACGCACCTCAATCGTCAAGACTAAATTTGGTACTGACATATTAATCCTATTTGATCCGTGTTCACCTCTCTTTGTTGACAGAAGTTTAATTAAGGAGTAAACCGCAATTTTAATTAGTTCGGAAATCAAGTACTTCCAGTTTAGGCCCACTTGCGTCTCCTCATGTTTGCATTAGTTTGATCCTTTGAGTCAATTCATATATCTTTTCTTTATTTTTATCCCTATTTGTTTTGGTTGTTGATAGATGAGCTTTTTGTCTTCCAAGTTTTTTGGTTATTTCACCAATATTTCTGTTATACTTATCGATGTCGATTGTACCATCCATTATCCTTTTTAAAATTGTTGTTGGAGGAGACAATTCATATTCCTGTAATACCTTAACCTCATCAAGTGAGAAACCTTTGTCAAGATTTGACTTATACTTTGGTTCTGTTTCAGTCATCATTTTAGGTTTGTAATCAATTGGTAATGTTGTTTTCAAAGGTACTGATTCAGGTAACGTGTTTAATAGCATAAGATCTTCAAAACCAGATGTCAAGGCTTTTTGATTCTTTTTCAACTGTTCAATAACTTCATCCTGTTTTTTGTCAACACTTTCTTTCACACTCTTCTGAACATCAATAGAGGGTTTCAGCAATTCTGATGTTGTATCATATGCATCCTGTTTTCTGTATTCATAAGTCTTGATAATATCACGAACTTCTCTTGTTTTGTTTCCGGCTTCAATTCCACTTTTAAGAAGCCTTTTCATTTGTTCTATATCCATATACAATTGTGTTAGACTAATCTAAACTATTTACATATGGAAATCCCTAATTATGATATTCAGTGTTCAAAGAATTCATTCAGACAGTTGTATCCGTATATGCCAAAAGACACTTTCAGGATGCTGCTGGCTGGTAATTCTGGATCTGGAAAGACAGCATTGTTCATGCATTTGATTATGGAGCCATTGGTTTATTATGATCAGATACATCTTTATGCAAAAAATTTGGATCAAGACAAGTACAAATATCTTCGGAAAGTAATGGATGAAATAAGCAGTCACATTGGATATCCTGCCTTGGTTTGCAGTCAAGAAGAGATATTGCCAGTTGAACAAATAAAAGACACAGATTTGCAGCGATTGGTTGTTTTTGATGATTTCGTGACTGACAAGAAACAAGATCAGATAATCAGCTATTTCATTCAGGGAAGACACAAGAACTGTTCAGTCATATATCTCACACAATCATTCTATGGCTGTCCAAAATCAATCAGACTCAATTGCAGTCACTTCTGTCTTTATGATTTCCCATCATCAAGAGAAAGGAAGCTGATTGCACAGGAGCTTGGAATTGACAAGAAGAAATACATTGAAGCAACCAAAAAACCATATTCCTTCTGTTATGTCGACAAGCCGATGAAGACAATCAAGAGAAATTTTTATGGTGCGATTTAATCTAACTGTATTATATGGCAATCAACAATTTCCAAGATGTCGAAAAACAGGAGAATCCCAGAACAGAAAGAATCGAAAAATTGACTTTGATCAAACCTTCTGATGTTGAAACACCATTTGAAATCGCTGAAAAAATCAAAATGGAAGTATACAGGAGGACACAAAAAGTATTGAAAAACAATAAGAGACTACCTGTCATCTATGAAACCATACCACCTGAATTCTTTGAACATGATGATGACAGCAGTAGTTATGAAGAAGATTAATCTAACAAGATGATATAATGGGAGTTTTTAATTCTCCACAAGATCAAGATAAAACAAAAACTGGTACTGGTGAAAGAGGCCCAGCTGGTCCAATTGGTCCCAAAGGTGAAAAAGGTGATAGAGGTCCAAAAGGTAATACAGGTGCAATTGGTCCACAAGGAGCTACTGGAGCCGTTGGTCCCAAAGGTGATGGATTCAAATTAACACAAGATGGTAATTATGACATTGAAAACAAAAAAATTAGTAATGTAGCAGACCCAACTTCTAACAAAGATGCTGTTAATATGAGATACGTAAACGATGCTGTTTTATCAATTGAAGGAACACGTGTTAATCCATTTAAATTTCTTCTTGAAGATATATCAAAAACAACTATTCTTAGAAATGCGAATAATCTACAATTAGAAGTCTATAATAAAAGCCCTTACTCAATAAATAAAAAAGCCTTGTCTTTTGTTATTCCTACTGCTGGTCTTACAACTGTTCTTCGTTTTGATTTGTCACAATTGGAAGTTTCAAAGTACACTTTAGTTGTTGAGTTTTATACTGATGGTAACCCAAATAATGCAACAGTAGATGACGACAATCTGTCGTCTAATTTGATTGAAGGAAAGGATTCGATAAAAAGAGCATTTCCAAAGACTCATCTTGTTGATGGTTATCTCAAGAGAATATTCTTCCTTGAAAAAACGAGAGTTGGTCAGACATCAATGGAATTATTGTTGATCTCACCATATTTAACAAATAATGCCAAACATCATGTCATAGTTTATGGTGTTTATGGATTTTCTAATATCATTTTATCACATATTCACGACCCAGCTTTTGAAATAGAAGAAGGAAGAATTGTATTTGATAATGAAGTTAAAATGAGTTTTCATAGAATAGTCAATGTTGGACGCCCTATACTTCCACAAGACTGCGCAACTAGAAAATACGTTGATGATGGTGTAATAGGTAAAGCTGATAAAACATATCTCAATAATAACTTTGTGAAAAAAGATGGAATCGTTGCAATGACTTCTGATTTGAATCTTGGAGGTAATAAATTGACTAATGTAGCAGCGCCAACAGCAAACAATGATTCAGCCACAAAGGGGTATGTCGATACTGAAATTGCTGGAATTACTGGCATTGATGTTTCACCATTTCTTAAAAAAGATGGAAGTGTTGCAATGACCGGTGATCTTGTCATGGGTGACAATAAAATAACAAATGTTGGATCTCCAAACTCTGATAAAGATTCTGCCAACAAAAAGTATGTTGATGACCTTGTTCTTTCAGCATCTGGTGCTCAACGCAACCCATTCGCTTTTCTGTTAAAAGACATATCCAAGTCTTCTGCAGTCAGTGGTGTGGAAAACCTTCAAATTGAGAATTTTGACAGATCACCATACCACATAAACAAGTCGTCATTGTCTTTTTTCATTAAACGAAGAGGCAACTTAACATCCAAAATTCGTTTTGATGTTTCATCATTGAGTAATGGGCGGTACACATTTGTTACTGAGTTTTACTCACCATCAGACCCACGCCAAGCTACAATTGGGCTTGATCTTCGCACATTAAACATACGTGACGCTGGACAGCCATTTCAAAAACCTTTTCTCAAAACCCCGTATGTTGATGGTTATATGAAGAAGCTTTTCCGAATCGAAAAAACTCGTGGCGGTCAAACGTCAATTGAGGTTTTACTTTTTAGCACAGCTCCTGCGTCTAACACCAAAACACATATCATCGTTTATGGGGCCTATGGCTATCATACCAATTTGTCTTACTTTCTCCATGACCCGGCTTATGAAATTGAAAACGGCCATGTTGCATTTGGCAGTAATATTGACATGAAACTAAACAAAATCCTCAACCTGCAGGATAACCCCTTAAACCCACAAGATGCTGTAAACAAAAAGTATGTTGATGCTGAAATTGCTGGTATTGATGTTTCTCAATTTCTTAAAAAAGATGGAAGTGTTATAATGACCGGCAATCAGGATTTTGGGGGGTTTATTATTAGAGGTCATGGGATAGGAAACCAACCAGCAGATCTTGTGAATAAATCGTATATTGACACTAATCTCGCATCAAAAAGCAGTATCGGTCAAACTCTACTTCGAGATGGAACACAAGAAATGACTGCTAATTTAAATCTGGCTGGTAACAAAGTGATCAACTGTGCAACACCAACTGCTAACACAGATGCTGCCAACAAAAGATATGTTGACCAGGCCCCTTTTCTTAAACTTGTCGGAGGTCAAATGGCTGGTGATATTGACATGGGTGATAACACACTCGCAAACTTAAAAGAAGGAACAAATAAAACCGACGCCGTAAATTTAGATCAATTAGAAAAAAGTCATATTTCATCTGCTTCTCATCCAAAGAATGCTTTCAAATATTTGATGAATGATATCGATGAAGTCAGTACTGAATATGGCTTGAAAGTTAATGGATATGTCAATTTACCTCGTTCACCGCATTTGATTTTTAAAAAGGTCATTGATGTAGACTTGAATAAAGAAGCTAATCATATTTACAGAGCTAGAATTGGATTTAATATGTACACAATAAAAGATGGAAAATACACATTTATTCTTGAATGGCTATTTCCTGATTATGAAGGAATGAATCTTAGTAGTGTAACATTCAGTGCAACTGGTGGAATTACAATTCATAAAACTGTAGGGAGAAAATTTGATAACAGAAATGAAGATCATTCGAGATATTTATTATGGATTGAAAAACCTTCAGTAAGTTCACCACCTGAATATTTATATTGTACGATTCATATTAATGCTAACCCAACTTATCCAAATAAGTACAAAGTTTATTGTGTTGCATATGGTATTGATTTTGAAGCTGTAGACGTTCCATCAAGTGTTTACGACTTCGCAGAAGCTTATAAAATCGTGAATGAAAAAATACAATTACAAACTGATTTAGATTTGAATGGACATGCTTTGATTTATAATTCATCAAACTTATTTGACGGTCAAAATGGTGAATTGACAATGCTAAATGATATTAATATGAACACGTTTCTAATAAAAGAGGCTAAACTTGGTGGTGATTTAAATATGAATGGACATAATATTTACAATGGAAATGATCTGTTATTCGAAATTACCTCAAATCAAATAAAAGTTCCACGCCCTTTAATTTTATCAGGGTTAGTTTATAAAATAGTAAGTTCTTTGTTAACCGGCTTTTCCGCATCAGAGGATGTTTTTTCTATGCCAACGCTTTGGGCTCCATATACACCGTTTTTTAAAGAATTGATTCGTAATGATTTACATTTTTATGACCGCACTTCCATGCCACAAAATGGTTCTTTTCGTGTTTATGTTACTGTTGGAGGAAAAGAACAACGGCTTACATCTCACAATATTTCCAAAGGGGAAACTGGGTGGATAGTTTTGTCAAACATTAGGACACACCTGTATTTTCCAACAGCTACTGCATTAACGTTTAAAATTACCGGACTTAACCAGAGAACAAGAGTAACGCTTACTGCTGAGTTTCTTGCATAAAATTTTATTTTTAAAAATATGATGGGGGTGGGGAGGAACAGATGTATTGTATAAAACAATCCGTTCACACTTTAATCTAAATTAATATTATAATGGGAGTTTTTAATTCTCCACAAAATCAAGATAATACAAGAACTGGTGAAAGAGGCCCAAAAGGTGATAGAGGTGATGCTGGTGTAATTGGTCCCAAAGGTGATAAAGGTTTGACTGGTCCCAAGGGTGATGGATTCAAATTGACACAAGATGGCCACTATGATCTTGGAGACAAACTTCTTACAAATGTAAAAGCCGGCAATGATGACAATCATGTTGTTGTTAAATCACAAGTTTCTGATATTGTCAGAGATAGTTTTTTAGATTTATGGGTCTCAGAATTTATCAGAATATATGCAAAATGCGTTTATCAAATTGACAGAGCGAATAATAATTTTTTAGATATGAATGCAAACAAAAGAATTAGTATATTATTTGATCTCTCAAATGAAGAAAATAATGCATTTCAATCAAATATAAATTTAAGACCCACTGTTTGTACCAAGGCTGAGAAACTTAATGGGCGTTATTTTTTAAGTTTGGTGGAACAACAAGAATGATAAGTCAAGTTAATTTGAATAATAATGCTGTCAATATTTTCATTGTTTATAAATTGAATTCAAATACTGGTGGTAATCCATGGAAAAATGGGCTTTTTGGCCATGATGATGGAAGATATGACAAGTTTGTCAGCTATTACAATGGTTCAAATTTAGCAATAAGCGGTGTTGATGAATCAAATTGTGTGTATTTTGGTCCAGCAGTATCCATACAAAATTTCAAAAAAATAGCTGATTATTCCGTAAATGATTTGGGTAAAATTAATGTTTGGCATTGTTTATCTGTTCATTGGGATAATTTATCTTCTCCAAATACTGACAAAAGTAAGATCTATTGGAACAAAAAACATATTGGAAGTTTTACATCTGCTAATAGAACTGGTAGTCAACAAATGACTTTGGGTGATTTAAATCCAAATTCCATTGCACCTTTAGATGGTAGTATTATTTTTTTCTGTGTATACTTAGATTTTATATTAGATGAAAAAACAATTTTAGATCATCATCAAATTTTAATCCAACGATATAATATATGATAGAAGATATAATCAAATACGTTAGCTGTCTTTTTAATCAAACCAAACAACAACATATTTATGTTGATGACACAATATTGAAATCTTGTCTTGTATACCAATATTTGTATTATAAGCATTTCAAAACAATACTTTCAATTGACAACATTTTATATATTCATAATGATATAGGACTTATTGGTCCAGGAAATGGTCGTATTACACGATTTTTTGAAAGAACACTTGGTTGGATTCATGTAATACACTCACATAGTATTCTCCATGATGCTTATGGAAGATTCTATAATCGTTATTCATTAGACCGGGGATATTGTTATGCCATACCAAAAAATGCAACATCAAAACTAATGAAGAGATCTCCATTATGTGGTCAAATCTCTGGATTAATTTATTGTATTCGCAAACGAATTATAATATAAATGATATACATGACAGACAATCGAAAAAGCATATTCAACTGGAACCATATTTCAGGTGAATTAACAGAAGACCAGATTAAGGAATTAAAAGCCTATTACCACACATATCACAGAAAGTGTTGGGCCCACAAACAGGCTGTGAAACGGTTCAAAAAATGGAAATTACTTGGGAATTCCTTGTCCATCATCTTTGCAACTGGAGGTCTCGCCACAAGCGTTGCAACAGGTGGTGTTAGTTTGGTAGCCATCAGTACAGCAGCACTTTTGATACAAGGGTGGATGAAGCATAAAAACCTAGATTTGAAAATCCAAAATTGCACATATGCTTATCAAAGCTATCAACATCTACTCAATTCAATAAAAGACAAGTTGAGAAGTGGTGATTTTGATGCTTCAAGTATACAAATCTCAATGAAGAATATCGATGATTATGTGACTGATAATAGTCCAATTATTGATAAGTACCTACTGAAATATGATGAAAAATTCACTGCTTGATAATACGAATAATCTTATCAAATCTCAACAATAGAATCTCAACCCAATATTCATCATAAAATCCAAGCGTCTTTTTTGATCTAGTAACTATTATTTCATCAAATGGAAGATCAAGCATTAAAAATATTTGCTTAAGCATAAATTTCGTACTTATCATCCTTTTACGATTCTTATTCACCAAGGGAAGCACTTTGTCTATCTCTTCGAATATTTTCAATATTTTACCCTTATCTTTTACAGAAATTTGAAATCTATTCTTGCGACATATACCATTTATCACATTTTCAATATGGTACTTCCGGTGATACACAGATTTTCGCCGTATTTTATACATATTATTATGAAAGTCAACGTACTCCTTACAATAGTCATAGCCGTGGACTGAACCACAATTTAGACAAACATTTTCACCATCATCATTAAACATTTTCTGTTTATCACAGCAAGGTGCTTTCACACTTTTAACAACTTTGACCAATAGCTGATCACAAAAAGGACATGTCAACTCCCCCATATTCTTCAATTCATTATGGATTACTAAATTACAACTCATCTATATTATTATATGAGATATTATTTCTTTATGCAACTAACACATGACGTCACGTGAGAAATAATAGCTATAGGTGATGACTCATTCCTTGTTTTCCGAGAATGTCACGCATTTTATGAAGTGTGCAGACCTTGGTTCCATCAGATTGAACAACTATAGATTCCATCAAATTAAATAACTATATATTCCATCAGATTGAACAACTATAGATTCCATCAAATTAAATAACTATATATTCCATCAAATTAAATAACTATATATTCCAGAATACGAGACCAGATTTGGGGAAAACGAAATCAATTGATTTCGTACCCCCAAACACTATACTACTTATCTATCTATCTAGCTAGCTATCTAGCTATCTATCTATCTATCTATCTATCTATCTATCTATCTATCTATCTATCTATAATAACGGATTACGCATCACTATAGAAGCTAACAAGCAAATAATCAATTTCCTAGACGTCACATTAAACCTTAACCGAAGCACTTATCAGCC
>JAEMWC010000049.1:562500-585000 GCA_016490735.1 Pachyseris speciosa | reverse complement strand
CGAGGTGAAGATTACTGTCCTCACTGTCAACAACATTTATTCGTGAATTCTGTTTCACTAAAAACAGAGATTCACACAATCAAAAATTTTAGAAATTGCTATTGAAAGGATATTTCAAAGCTGATTGAAAATTGAGTTTATCGGACTTAAAATGATGTTTTCTCTCCTGGTGTATCTTGCATGTCCAAAGTAAATGGTAATTTACGGTATTTTAAAATAAATTTTAGATATTATAGACGCAGTTTTTTTTTGATAAGTTGTGAATTATATTTTAAGACCTCCATGACGTGATGCCAAACAAGATAAGAATTTAATTCAGCGAATGTGTATTTCTGTCTCCTTTTTTAGCATTTTCTGTAGATTAACAAAGTTACCATAATCAAATTAGCGTGTTTATTAAAAACTTCCTGTGTTGTTTTCGCGTTATCAAAATATCGTCGAAATTGTGTTCTTTCCACGCTATCGTAAAAGGTGATTGTGGGGCAAGTCGAGGCCTTGACACGCTGTTTCTTTTGAGAGACTGTAATGACGATATTGGAGGGCACCTCGTCAACTGTCATTTGTCTACGGAAAGTCTGTCCGAAACGGGTCTTATCTTAGCGAGGGCCGGTCTATTCTCGGTTACCGAATCTCAGATAGGAATGATGTCTATTTGTCCAAGACATAGGCATTCTTTGGGGAAGTTTTGGCGACCACTAATATCATGTCAGTACCCTGATCATAAGGGAAAATCTACTGCCGTGGGAGGAAGGCATGTCATTGGTTTAAAACTGTCAAGGGAAATCTTCAGTTTGTTTGGTGAAAACGCAGCTATAGGATCTCGTAAGTACAAAATATAGTTTCAATGCTATTAATAACTGCTCTTTAAAAAGAGGATACAGCCAGTCGAAGCTTCATCACCCCTTTCGCTCCCCTTCCAGGCAATAATTTTAAAAAATTGCTTATTTGGTCCCGCGAATTATTTCAGGGGGAAGGGGGGACTCACATTTGAAAACCTCTGGGATGCTCGGGGAGTAAATCTCCCTTTAGCGTTTTCAGAAGAAAACGCCAATAATTTTAGAAGAAATGCTATCACGTTCATTTTAAGGCCCGGTTCAAACGTCGAACTTCACATGTACCGAATCTTATGCAAATGAGCGAAAACAATAGATTTTTCTCATTTGCATTAGATTCGGCACATGTGAAGTGCGACGTTTGAACTGAGCCTTTAAGAGTGGTATCTTTCGGGAGTCAAATAAAGCTCTAGCCATGCCCAGATTGCCCTCTTTTCAATTCAAATGTTCTTATGATGGGGGCTACCATGACCTTGCAAAGTAAAAAAGATGCAAAGAGATTGAGAATTTGAAACCGGGCCATTTTTCTTAACTTTTACATAGTCGAATTAACACTTTTGACGTCTTCCTGCAAAGTAATTTAAAACAGCGTTTCCATGGTAATCCCCCTTTTTATTTTGGCGACAGTATTTTTGAAAATGTAGACTTTTCCGGCGTCTTTTTCATCTATAGTTCGTTTTGAAAAACCGTTTTGCAGATTGTATGTTGATTTGGGTAGCTTTGATTTGGATGCCCGGGAGAAGCCTCAACAGATCGCCAGAAGTTAACGTTATGCACACAATTTGTATAATTTATTTTACATTGTTTTTGTTATTTTATTCAGCTATTTGTATCACGTGCCGTAAGAAACACAACGAACGAGTGACTAGCGAAGCAAAGTGGATGCGGCCAGGGAAAGAAACCCAGCCTGAGCCTGCTTCTGTACAAGTTACGGAGTCCGAGAGGTTTGTTTTCAAATCAACTGAAAATTATGATGCTAATTAGATACCTCAGTATGGATCGTGATTTGGTTAACTTTCCTTACAGGTTGTGTAAGCGTACTGCCATGACAACGATCAATCAAGTATTAGCGTCCACGCCATTCCGAGAAACATCAACACCACTGTGCAGTCAATGCGAATCTCCTTGGATTCCAGAGACTCCCTTGAGCACATCAGAAAACTCCAATGCAATTGATACCTATAACGCAGCGATTAATGAAATTGCCCTCCTTACGCCAGGAGTTTCACGGGAGCCTCTTCCTTTTCAGTTGAAGACCCCATGGGATGAAGCAAGGGAGGCCGACAAAAAGAAGATCATAGAAAAAGCGAGCGAAGATTGCCTCCTTGTATGTAATGCAATCGCGCCCGGGAGCGGCGACAAACTATTCGAATCTCTAGAATTTTCGAAGGAAGAAAGAATCGATCGCCCAACCCGTGATGATCTGATGATATTAATAACGGCGTATAAAAATGCTACATCAAAGAACTTAAAGAAACAAATTCTCAGCCTATATGCTTTTCGATACCCAGCAAAAACCCTACAGGCAATCCATTCACCTTATGGAAAACTTTCAAACTGGCAAATAAAGCAGGCCCACTCACACGCAAAGATCCATGGTCCTGGCACAGTACCAGTGTCAGAGAAAAAACACCGTGTACGCCTTGATATCGAAAAGGTGGACCATTTCGTGGAATTTGCTAATCGTCCTCATTTTTATCAAGATGTCGCATATGGAAATAAAATCCTCAAACTTGATACTGGCGAGAAGATTCAAATGCCTAATGTCGTGCGAACCGTAGCAAGGTCTACCATGATCAATCAATATTTTGAATTTTGCAAAGAAGTGCAATTCGAACCATTGAGCCGATCAACCTTATTCAAAATCTTAGAAGTGCGGGAAGCCTCCCAGCGTAAGTCTCTTCAAGGGCTTGACAACATAGCTGCTGATGGAGCTGCTGGTTTTCAGACTGTGGCGAGAATCATTGACAACTTAGAGAAAGGAGGAGGAAACAAGCAGTGGTGTAACAATGCCAAAAGGAGGTTGAGAGACTCAAAGCAATACCTGAAGACAGATTATCCTATCCACTGCAAGCCGGATGAATCAACTTGTGCCGACCACTGCAGAAAGCTGGCCCTAAGTGATGGTTGTGACCCAGACTTCCAGGCTGTGTGTAATCATCAGCATATTGAAAGCTGTGACCAGTGCCAGACCTTGAAAGCAGTCTTGAACGAAGTGGAGGCAGAAATCCCAGGTTCATCTTGGAATCCGTATAATCAAGAACATCGAGAAGATCTTCTTTATGACTTTGAGCGGGCACGATCAGATTTACAACAGTGGAAAGCACATATACTTCGGTCAATCAATCAGGACGAAGCCAAACAGGACGTCGTGAAAATGGATGATTCAAGTTCGGCATTGATAGTTATGGACTGGGCCATGAAATTTTTACAGTTGAAGTATCGAGAAAGGCAATGTGACTGGTATGGCAAAAGGGGATTGAGCTGGCATATTTCCACAGTTATTTCGTTCAATGCCAGTTCTGGAAGTCTGCAGCTGAAATCGTATGCTCACCTCTTCGACTCATGCCAGCAAGATTGGTTTGCTGTTAGTTCTATACTTGAGAATCTCCTGAAGGCAATCAAGACCGAACACCCAGAAAAAGAATCTGTTTATCGCCGTTCTGACAGGGCAGGTTGCTATCACAACAACTCCCTTATCACTGCAGTTGAAGATATTGGAGAACGAATTGGTGTCCGTATCCTGCGGTACGACTATTCTGAGCCACAACATGGTAAAGATGTTTGCGACCGTATTCTGTGCCCCATGAAAGCGTCCTTACGCAGATACTGCAATGAAGGACATGACATTTTATCTGCAGATGATATGCGTAGCGCACTTTCGGAACGCTATGTAAAGGGTACATCAGCATGTGTCTGCCTCAATGACGTCAGCAAAAAGACGCTCGATGTTCAAGGTGTTGAGGGATTCAGCAGTTATCACAACTTTGCGTATGAAACAAGTGGGGTGCGCGTCTGGAAGTCATATGGAATTGGCCCGGGAAACTTAGTTCCCTTTGATCGCCTATTTAAAAGGCATCAAAGCTCTACTGACTTGGTGGTTGTGAAGGACTTTTTCCCTTTCACGGATACTCGTTTATATAAGTCGGCACATGCGAGCGGTGCCGAAAAGGAAGGGATTTTTCCGTGTCCTGAATCTGGATGTCAGATGATCTTCGAAAAATTCGGCGATCTCGAAGCTCACTTAGACGTTGGAGATCACGCTCTAGGAAAACTGAAAATGGAGTCCACCTTTGACAAGCTTAGAAGAGAATGGGCTCAGAAATTCTCTACTGTTGACCAGGTAAAGAAGTCTGCTAGTGCTGACAGCAGTACAGCAACAGCAAGTAAGATTGCAGGATCCAGATGCGAGCTTCCACTCTGGTGGGCGCTGCAAAGTCCTCGGTGAGGGGCAACTAGATTTTCTGAAGGAATACTTAACAGCAAAGTTTGATATTGGAGAAAAAACAGGAGATAAAGCTGATCAAACGCAAGTAGCTTCAGATATGCGAAACGCAAAAGATGACAACAACAGTCGACTTTTCAGAAGAGAGGAATGGCTAACCAAAAACCAAGTTAAGGGATTCTTTTCCCGCCTTGCAGCAGCGCGAAGGAGGCGTGGTAACGAGCATATTGATCTTAATGATGCCTACGCAGAGGAAGAGGAAGAAGAAAGAGAGAAGCTCCTTGCTGATATTGCCTCAGAGCTCAGCCCGCAGCATCCCATCTGTTACGATACTACAGACCTGTGCAAATGCGTCAAGGAAGACAAACTGCAAAAGTTTAATGTCACAATGCTCAAAACAATTTTGCTTCACTTTGATGTAGCGTTCAACTCGAAAGATAGGAAGAAGGATTTGGTGCAGAAGTTGTCCTATTTTGTTCAAGAATGTAACTGCTTCTTAAGCGATAACTAAACTAAACTAAACTGATCACATCAGTCGCAGACGATGTTTTTCCTTCGATTTTACCTTTAGCAATCTACGAGAGTTCCAGTGGTTAGGACGTCACTGAACTAACATCGCTCAGCGTTTTCAGAATGTGAAATGTAGCCCGGCAATATCATGGTGGTTAATGGTTATTTAAAAAAAAAAAAAAAAAACTCCACTCTGCAGTTGCGATGCTGAACTACAATCATGCTCCAGCAAAAAAGTTGTTTTTCACGTTCACTGAAGAGAAACTGCTTTTTTTGTTTTGCCAAGGAGAAATTTTTTCAACTGATTTAACTTTAATTTGTTAAACTCTTTTATGCAGATGTCATCGGCTTCCCCGTGGGGTCGACCCCCGGGCCTACCAGGGAGATATGTGGGGGAATACAAAGAGATGGACGGGATTCTTTGCCCGAGGGTGGGGGAAAATGTTGACATTGTTCTACGATCAAAGATTAGGGGGTGGGAGAATTCACAAGTTTGAAAGGATGTCACAGGAATTTTCAGCTGAGAGACACCTAACCCAGGGGACTTTGTCTTGAGAGATTCCCCGACCCCCCGGGGAAATTCCTCAAGTTTGCGTGACTGATTTTACAATCCCCTTGCTTAGCCCGGGGGTCGACCCCACGGGGAAGCCGATGACATGTGCATTACAACTGATCGGGTGTTTCTTTATGAATGCGTTACGCGTGACAACAGTTGCAGTGAAAAAACTTGTTTGCTATGTAGAAGTTTGCTTATGCTTCTTCAAAGCTTTTACATTTGTAAACGTACTTAATGCAACTTCCAGTAAGCAAAGAAAACATATAACAGTGGTCATTTTGGTTAAACCCGGTTCAGCTTTTTTGAGAAACAAAGAAATACAGTGAAACACCGGCAAACTTCCTCGATAATTAAAGTTACAATGACGTTGCGGTGAAATGAACCATAATGCACCCATTCTATTCCGTTAGATTGTTTTTATTTTTCAGTTTCGGATATCAGTTTAGCTAAAGATCTCTACATAAGCTTTCCTGCTTCATTTATTGCCAAGAACTCTGAATTTGGTGAAAAGAGACTCGTGAATGCTCAAACGAACAAAATTAATGGTGTTGGCTTTGACCACAACGCAGGTTTATACCATACACCGGTTTATACTACCGGCCTTAGCGATGACTCCTCATACATTATAAGAAACCTATATCACCAAGAAAAGGAAAATAATTGGTGTGAATAGCTATTAATATAACTATTAAGGCTCTCATTTCGTGGGAAATAGTATATACGAGATTTTTAATCAACGCTTGAGTCAACCAAAAATGCTTGATGCGTTACCGCAAAGGTGACGAATGATCAGTGCTAGAAATTAAAAGCAAGGCAAGGTTCCGCCTTTTTCTCGATTTTTTGGTGTAAAATAAGTCTCACTGAGTTCTCCAAACGTTCAAACCCAATAAATCTAATCAGGTAACATCAAACTATTCGCTGACAAAAATTAAAACTTATTTCAGTTAAGTCACGAGATTCGTCATTTCTACACAAAACGTTGAATTTTCAGCTACTTGCTCGAATTTTTTGCGCTTCAAACTTACGAGTGCCCACAACTTTTAGTACAGATATTTGTAGCTTAGCCTTAGTACATTAATCTGATAACAGTCGTCATTCATGTAGAGGTCCCACTTTTGAAAAAAATCTGTTTGTTTGGAGGCTATGTTGGCAAAAATGCTAAAGACGTTTTTAAGAGGGTTCGGGAAAAAAAATCATAACTTTCCTTGTGTTTAAGATAAACGCGTATTTTTCATTCTGTGGAAAGAAGAATGAATTATCTAGTGATTCTGAAAAAAATTAGGTTGTTTTGTTAAATGTGCGAGTTTTTAGCATGCATTGCGTAACGACCAAAATTAGGTGTTTCAATTTCCGGTTTTGTGCGGTTTTCGACTCGCCTATAAAAAAAATTCGTCAAAAAAGAAAGGAAGCGAATCTGGTAAAATAAAGGCCATTTTCGTTCATTGCATATGTTGCTTGACTTGTGTAGAAAAAATGAGGGCAATCCATTTTTCACCAAAATTTGAGTGGTCGGTTCTTACACGGACACGCCCTTAAAAGTTTACTAAATTTACGTTAATTACTTTTTTACGTAAATTTCCCAATTTTGTTACCCTGAGTTACCTAAGGTGCTTTTGGATATTTTATTTTAGTATTTTTTCAAAGGGGACTTAGCCCAGATGCTGATAATGATCCAACTATTGTTATATTTCAAGATTGTAAATAATCTTTGTCCTAGTCATCGTACGGAATTATTGCCTTCCCAATTAATTAATTAATTCAAAGAGCATATATGGCTCTCAAAGAAAGTGCTCCTGCCTGTACATTAGCAATCATATCTGGGAAGCTAAAAGCTAGCCTTCTTCAAGAACCAAAACACATCGACCTTAGCTGACATCTGGATCGAAAATCCCTACACGCCATTGGCTGAGCTCCTAGAGACCTCATTGGTCCACTTCAGGAACTACAGAGGCAGGAAGCACCAAAAAGAAACACCACCAAATTCCACCAAAACTACCGGCAGCTCCGACAGTAAAAGACCGTGTCTTCAGGAAGAGCTAAACTCCATCCAGGAGAAGATAGACAGCTCCAGCAGCTCTATTAGTCTGCTAAATACTCACCTAGAGAAGGGCTCATGCCCTAAGACGTTAAGATACAATGCGCGGGCGAACATCACTCCTGACTAGGACTTTAAGAAAGACATAAACTCCATAAGAAAGAAAGCCGAACACGCCCTTGTAGTGGCCCTAGTGAAATTTCACCACAGGGGCGTAGACGGGCTTAAGAATAAGTACAGAAAGCTCGAACAAGCTAAGTCTCGCAAAAGTTATCAAGAAACCAACCAGTCTTCCCACAAAACGCCGGCTAGAAATAGAAATGTAAACGAAGATAAGAATGAGAACGAGCTAGCCGAAGTGTTGAAAGCCAAGATAAGATTAGAGAGGTCGATACATTGCTGGAACAAATGAGATCACAAGCAAAGAATAAACAAAGTGAATCTTATCTTGTTGTCTTTTCTGACCCTTTAGAAATAAGGGAGGAAGGGAAAAGAAACAAAAAAGATTACAAAGCGGCAAAAAGCCGCAAAAGATATGAACAGAGTTTAATCAAAGAGAAAAAACGCTTTCAAAACAACATTAGGTCACGCGAGCAACATATCAGAAACCTGTCGAATACACCCCCAGCCCCTGGGGGGGGGGGATACTCCCAGAAAAATTGGGTGGGGGTGTGCGGCCCGCCTCCTTAAACCCTTACCCTATTTCAGAAGAAAATCTGAACCCTACCCTATTTCAGACCTATTTCACGTACACGGTTGGCGTAAACATAATTAAAAGACAAAAAAGAAGGTCTTTTTATGAAGGTCTTATCGCCTAAAGACGGGATGAAAAAGCAGCTTCTTATTAAAAAAAACTTACCCAATTCAAGACTAGAGTGCACAAACCATACCCTATTTCAGACCAAAATGGTCAAAATCGCTACCCTATTTCAGCCAAAAACGGCTAAAATTAACAACCATACCCTTTGGGGCCGCACATACCTATATAGCCAATATAAAGGAGTACCCTCCCCCCCCCCCCCCCCCACAGCACGGCTGGAAAACAAGCAAATTACCTTGCTATCCCGTGGTTTGAAATTCATTCCTGCTCCCGTGACAAGAGCAAACATTATTAGGCGCCAGCTACTCAGTGACTTCAGTCAATTTTCCAGAAGAATGCGCTTGAAATACATATCTCACGGGAACGATAAAGAACCTCATCCTTTCCACGTCAAGTCAGACTGGGACCCACCAAATCCAGCCCTCAGTTGCTCTAGAAACTTTTCTAGAAGAAGTCAAATTTGAGCTTGCTAATATCAAATTGAACAAGCCGAAAGACGGGCCGAAAGACAACCTGTCACAGTGAGAGCGAAATGCTGTCAAAGAACTATCGGGTGACAAGAACATTACACTAAAGGAAGCCGATAAGGGAACCACAACCGTCATAATGAGTGGAACAGATAAACTTCACGAGGGTTAAGTCCAACTTGATGATATACACAACTACCGACCCTTAGACAAACCTATGGTTGATACCACGGCCAAAAAGGTTCATCGATTGATTCGATCACTGCTTTAAGAAGGCCACATAGACAAAATGACGGATAAATGGCTCTCCCTCACGCCGATCCCTCCGCGAATACCAGTGTTTTACACACTTACAAAGATTCACAAACCGAAACCTGTCGTTAGACCTATTATGTCAGAGTGTGACGGCCCTACAGAAAGGATCTCAGCTTTTGTTGACCACCTCATTCAGCCAATAGCACAAAAACAGGCCTCGTATCTTAAAGATACAACAGACTTTCTTAACTTCATCGAGAAGACAAAACTGCCTAAAAACACCATTCTTGTCGAGAAGACAAAACTGCCTAAAAACACCATTCTTGTCTCGATGGACGTCACCAGCCTCTACACGAACATACCACAGGAGGAGGGTAATCGGTTCACATGACGTCATATAAAACTAAAATTCAAAATTAAACAGACTTTTGTATTTTTAGCTTGATCACGTAAAAGACATTTAGAAATGTATCTGCTTGCATATTTTCAGCCCGGTAGCGTACTTTGTTTTGAATAGAGCAGTTTGAATTTTAGGTTTTTTCATAGTGCGTGACATAAGCTTGTCTGCTCACAGGCATGTCACGTACACGACACCATCGATTCAGCTTGTGCTTTTGAGCTTTGAAAAGCCAACATGACAGGAGAAGCTTCTTTGTGAATGTTTGCAAGCTCAAAATAGAGAAGAATGCCTTTGAGATAGCCAAAGTAAATTCCAGATGTTTTAACACTTTTCCGGCCGCCATATTTGTGCCCTTCACATGGACAGTAACATGGCGTTTCCATACTAAGCTCTATAATTTTGAGTGGTTCATTTTGCCGAATAACTCGAGTACGGGATATCGCACAGCCCCGAGACTTTGGCATGTTGTTTATTTGTTACTCTTCTACAATATCTCAATTTCTTGACTTTATCTATCGAATGGTAGATGATTTTATTTTTTTACTTGCGTGACTGAAAACCAAGAATTACCACTGTATGCGAAGCATACGAGGAATTTTATCAGAAGAAACCTCCAATTCCTACCAGGTATTTAAGAGAAATGCTACTGACGTCTGGTTCTGCAAGAAAACTCGTTCCAATTCAATGGAAAAGATTACCTCCAAACTCTTGGAACAGCCATTGGTACGAAAATGGCCGTAGCTTTTGCTGACATATTTATGGCCAAAATAGAAAACGAATTACTCAGACAAAGTAACACAAAATCCATCTTTTGGAAAAGATTCATCGATGAAGTCATATCTACATGGAACACAAATAGGGACAAATAGAGGATTTCCTTCTAAAGGCAAACAGTTTTAACCCAACGATCAAAATCACGGCTGAAATCTCGGAAACAGAAACGACATTCTTGGACACGAAAGTGTACAAAGGTGACAGATTCAATAAGGAATCTTTTCTTGACGTGCGAACGTATTTTAAACCTACAGAGACCTTGTCAACACTTTTATCACTCCGTTTGCCTTCCCAAGTTAGTGAAAGAACAAATTATTCTTTAAGAACCGCTTCAAATTATTCCCTTTTTTCAAGTTGCACCGGGCACTTTAAAAGACCTTTTTCCCCCTCCAACACTAAGTTGTTGAATGATATCAGTTTAGACATACGCTACCTCAATTCTATTGGTTATTTCAAACAAGCTTTACTTTCTCTTTTTAATGTACCTTGTCTTAATAGTGATTATAATTTTGCTGTTGAAAGGATTCACACTCGGCTGCGTTTAGATGCATGTCCCCTTAACTATTATCTTTCTAAAATAGAGTGTAGGGACTAGAATCTCCTGTGTGTTTATGTAATGTTTAATAAATGAGCAGGAGTGTTTTATCAAGTTTAAAATATGAGGCGCAGTCCAGTGTTTTAGAACTTGATAAAAAACGAATTGCGAATTTATTGAACGGCTTAAAAAAGCTTTACTTTTCATCTATCAATTATTACACTAAAATTTAGATTTTCCTTTCTGTTTAGTATATTTGAGAACAATTTTGCTCTTAATTTCATTTGTTAAGAATTTTCATTCTCGAAGTGAGCCCTCTCGATGAGCGCTAGCACTGTAACTCTTAGGGCCAGCTTTGGCAGTAAATATGTTTAAATAAAAACTAGACGCATGACTGCGTGTACTCGGGCTGCTATTTTTCACTGAAACTTGATTTTTATGTATAAATATAGATTAATTACAAAACCGCGATAACTCTGTGTCACCTTATGTACAGCTATGAAAGTCTTTTATACCTATATGACAAGATCGACTGGTTGTCTGTGAATTTGCATATTTATAGTAGTTTCCATATCATTTCTGGTTCGTAAAATGCAGAGATAGTTGGAGCCTCTGACTTCCGCTGACTTGGATTCAATAGACAATAAAATGTATTCTATGATTGCCCACCCCGGCAAAGTTATAACTTTGCACTTTATAATTTGAAACTCGTGTATTTCAACTTTTGTTTATTGGCATGTACGCAGATCTAATTTGTAAACAAAAGTTAACAAAACATAATATTTTAATAATCTGAAACAAAAGTGTCATCTGACAGCCAAGGTCACAAGAAATAGTAATTTCTAGGCCAAGGTGTTGTCATCAATAGATATGACATCCACACCTTTTTTTTTGTAAACAAAACTTAACAATTAATCAATCAATCTTTATTCCTCCTAAGATAAAAAGACATATCTTAAGTCACATCAGCAGTTGGGAGTCTAAAAATGCATAAGACATACTGTATTCAAATAATAAAAGGATAAAAATACCTAAGATATACTGTATACAAATAGTAGAAAGATCAAAGATTATATCTAAAAATAAGCTTATTTGCAAAAACATTTTGAAATCTTTCAGTCTTTATATCCGGGCGATAAGCACTTTTGTTTCTGAGTTGATATTTTGCTTCTTTCTCCTTCGGAATGATGTTACTAAGAGGGCAATCGGGATCCACTGATCGTACCTTGAAAAGCTTCTTATCTGCCTTTTCTAAGAGTTCTCGAATGTCCATTCTCTTAGATGTGTATTTCCTTTTAAAGCATCTATCCAGAATGTTTTGTATGAGCGTGAGATCGGAGCCTACAGCACCATAAACAGGCAGAGCATAACAAATTGTTATATCTTAATAATCTGAAACATCAGTGTCATCTGCCAGCCAAGTTCACAAGAAATAGTAATTTCTGTGCCAAGGCTTTGTCATCAATAGATATGACATCCACACAGATCTAATTTGTAAACAAAACTTGACAAAATGTTATATCTTAATATTTGACACAAGGAAATTGCCAGTATTATATGTGACTGCAAAGTTCTGAAGAAATAAGAACTTCTCTGCTAAGGTGTTGTCATACATAGATATGACATCTCCAAAGAGCTTTGTAAGCACGTGATCTACCTTCAAAGACAACTGTTGCTCATCAAGAAGTACAACAATCTTTGCAGCGACACTCTTCTCACAAATGGTTGCTCTCATCATGAAGCCACAACGTTCACATTGGATAACAGCTGTGCATGTGCCTTGGAGGACTTTCTTGTTGCAGTGTCTACACTTGAAATACTTCTCAATCTTCTGTACTGAATGGACATCAGTGACCTGCAACGTTTGCTCTGGCTCTTCATCTTCGTTCTCAATGATAATTTCAGATAATGCAGCATCTTGAAATGGTTGAACATGATACAAATTGTATTTTGTAATGACCTGCAGACTTGTATTCCTTTTGAACACAGCTAATTGCCTCAACAAGTGCAAGTGCATGCCAAGTCCATTCAGTACAGAAGATTGAGAAGTATTTCAAGTGTAGATTAGACTATTGATGACAACACCTTGGCCTAGAAATAACTATTTCTTGTGACCTTGGCTGTCAGATGACACTTTTGTTTCAGATTATTAAAATATTATGTTTTGTTAACTTTTGTTTACAAATTAGATCTGCGTACATGCCAATAAACAAAAGTTGAAATACACGAGTTTCAAATTATAAAGTGCAAAGTTATAACTTTGCCGGGGTGGGCAATCATAGAATACATTTTATTGTCTATTGAATCCAAGTCAGCGGAAGTCAGAGGCTCCAACTATCTCTGCATTCTACGAACCAGAAATGATATGGAAACTACTATAAATATGCAAATTCACAGACAACCAGTCGATCTTGTCATATAGGTATAAAAGACTTTCATAGCTGTACATAAGGTGACACAGAGTTATCGCGGTTTTGTAATTAATCTATATTTATACATAAAAATCAAGTTTCAGTGAAAAATAGCAGCCCGAGTACACGCAGTCATGCGTCTAGTTTTTATTTAAACATATTTACTGCCAAAGCTGGCCCTAAGAGTTACAGTGCTAGCGCTCATCGAGAGGGCTCACTTCGAGAATGAAAATTCTTAACAAATGACATTAAATTAGGCTGGGTCAGAAACCGCAAAAGAAAAACAAATACCAAAAGCACCTACACACACAAAAGGTGAAAAAGATGAAAAGAGGAGCCGACAGGTGAAACGCACACTATTAAGCGTTTCCATGAAAACTTATAGATTCGCTTATAAAGGAGTTGGCATGAAAAAACAAGTCTGCAAATTACAGGCTTTAAGAGCAAAATTGTTCTCAAATATACTAAACAGAAAGGAAAATCTAAATTTTAGTGTAATAATTGATAGATGAAAAGTGAAGCTTTTTTAAGCCGTTCAATAAATTCGCAATTCGTTTTTTATCAAGTTCTAAAACACTGGACTGCGCCTCATATTTTAAACTTGATAAAACACTCCTGCTCATTTATTAAACATTACATAAACACACAGGAGATGCTAGTCCCTACACTCTATTTTAGAAAGATAATGGTTAAGGGGACATGCATCTAAACGCAGCCGAGTGTGAATCCTTTCAACAGCAAAATTATAATCACTATTAAGACAAGGTACATTAAAAAGAGAAAGTAAAGCTTGTTTGAAATAACCAATAGAATTGAGGTAGCGTATGTCTAAACTGATATCATTCAACAACTTAGTGTTGGAGGGGGAAAAAGGTCTTTTAAAGTGCCCGGTGCAACTTGAAAAAAGGGAATAATTTGAAGCGGTTCTTAAAGAATAATTTGTTCTTTCACTAACTTGGGAAGGCAAACGGAGTGATAAAAGTGTTGACAAGGTCTCTGTAGGTTTAAAATACGTTCGCACGTCAAGAAAAGATTCCTTATTGAATCTGTCACCTTTGTACACTTTCGTGTCCAAGAATGTCGTTTCTGTTTCCGAGATTTCAGCCGTGATTTTGATCGTTGGGTTAAAACTGTTTGCCTTTAGAAGGAAATCCTCTATTTGTCCCTATTTGTGTTCCATGTAGATATGACGTCATCGATGAATCTTTTCCAAAAGATGGATTTTGTGTTACTTTGTCTGAGTATTTCGTTTTTTATTTTGGCCATAAATATGTTAGCAAAAGCTACGGCCATTTTCGTACCAATGGCTGTTCCAAGAGTTTGGAGGTAATCTTTTCCATTGAATTGGAACGAGTTTTCTTGCAGAACCAGACGTCAGTAGCATTTCTCTTAAATACCTGGTAGGAATTGGAGGTTTCTTCTGATAAAATTCCTCGTATGCTTCGCATACAGTGGTAATTCTTGGTTTTCAGTCACGCAAGTAAAAAAATAAAATCATCTACCATTCGATAGATAAGTAATAGTAATTGGACCGAGTGGAGTACAATTCAGGGAGTAATCGCGCGAGTAATTACAAAATTAGACGAGCGCGAAGCGCGAGGCTGATTTGAAAATACGAGCGCGATTACTCCCTGAATTGTACGACACGAGATCCAATTACTAATTAATCGTATCTATGACAAATTTCGAGGTCCAATTACTAATTAATCGTATCTATAACAAATTTCGGAATTAAAAATTTCTTTTGGGAAGGTCTTTTGAGCGAAAACGTCTGTATCGCTTTCCATATGTTTTGAAAACTGCAGGAAACGTTTGCAAAGGAAGCCATTAAAGCGCGCGTAATTGACGTGAAAATCACGTGGGTATCCAATTACAAAAAGTTCAAATTGGATACCTGTAATTGGACACCCACGTGATCGCGCGTCGATTACGTGACAAATAGGCGCGCGGAGAACCAATCACGATCGAGAATTTTGTTATAGATACGATTAAGTCAAGAAATTGAGATATTGTAGAAGAGTAACAAATAAACAACATGCCAAAGTCTCGGGGCTGTGCGATATCCCGTACTCGAGTGATTCGGCAAAATGAACCACTCAAAATTATAGAGCTTGGTATGGAAACGCCATGTTAGTGTCCCTGTGAAGGGCACAAATATGGCGGCCGGAAAAGTGTTAAAACATCTGGAATTTACTTTGGCTATCTCAAAGGCATTCTTCTCTATTTTGAGCTTGCAAACATTCACAAAGAAGCTTCTCCTGTCATGTTGGCTTTTCAAAGCTCAAAAGCACAAGCTGAATCGATGGTGTCGTGTACGTGACATGCCTGTGAGCAGACATGCTTATGTCACGCACTATGAAAAAACCTAAAATTCAAACTGCTCTATTCAAAACAAAGTACGCTACCGGGCTGAAAATATGCAAGCAGATACATTTCTAAATGTCTTTTACGTGATCAAGCTAAAAATACAAAAGTCTGTTTAATTTTGAATTTTAGTTTTATATGACGTCATGTGAACAGAGTACCCTCCTCCTGTGGTATGTTCGTGAGGAGGCTGGTGACGTCCATCGAGACAAGAATGGTGTTTTTAGGCAGTTTTGTCTTCTCGATGAAGTTAAGAAAGTCTGTTTTATCTTTAAGATACGAGGCCTGTTTTTGTGCTATTGGCTGAATGGGGTGGTCAACAAAAGCTGAGATCCTTTCTGTAGGGCCGTCACACTCTGACATAATAGGTCTACCGACAGGTTTCGGTTTGTGAATCTTTGTAAGTGTGTAAAGCACTGGTATTCGCGGAGGGTCCGGCGTGAGGGAGAGCCATTTATCCGTCATTTTGTCTATGTGGCCTTCTTAAAGCAGTGATCGAATCAATCGATGAACCTTTTTGGCCGTGGTATCAACCATAGGTTTGTCTAAGGGTCGGTAGTTGTGTATATCATCAAGTTGGACTTAACCCTCGTGAAGTTTATCTGTTTTACTCATTATGACGGTTGTGGTTCCCTTATCGGCTTCCTTTAGTGTAATGTTCTTGTCACCCGATAGTTCTTTGACAGCATTTCGCTCTCACTGTGACAGGTTGTCTTTCGGCCCGTCTTTCGGCTTGTTCAATTTGATATTAGCAAGCTCAAATTTGACTTCTTCTAGAAAAGTTTCTAGAGCAACTGAGGGCTGGATTTGGTGGGTCCCAGTCTGACTTGACGTGGAAAGGATGAGGTTCTTTATCGTTCCCGTGAGATATGTATTTCAAGCGCATTCTTCTGGACAATTGACTGAAGTCACTGAGTAGCTGGTGCCTAATAATGTTTGCTCTTGTCACGGGAGCAGGAATGAATTTCAAACCACGGGATAGCAAGCTGTGCTGTGGGGGGCGGGGGGGGGAGGGTACTCCTTTATATTGGCTATATAGGTATGTGCGGCCCCAAAGGGTATGGTTGTTTTAGCCGTTTTGGTCTGAAATTGGGTAGCGATTTTGACCATTTTGGTCTGAAATAGGGTATGGTTTGTGCACTCTAGTCTTGAATTGGGTAAGTTTTTTTTAATAAGAAGCTGCCTTTTCATCCCGTCTTTAGGCGATAAGACCTTCTTTTTTGTCTTTTAATTATGTTTACGCCAACCGTGTACGTGAAATAGGTCTGAAATAGGGTAGGGTTCAGATTTTCTTCTGAAATAGGGTAAGGGTTTAAGGAGGCGGGCCGCACACCCCCACCCAATTTTTCGGGGAGTATTCCCCCCCGGGGCTGGGGGTGTATTCGACAGGTTTCTGATATGTTGCTCTCGTGACCTTATGTCGTTTTGAAAGCGTTTTTTCTCTTTGATTAAACTCTGTTCATATCTTTTGCGGCTTTTTGCCGCTTTGTAATCTTTTTTGTTTCTTTTCCCTTCCTCCCTTATTTAAGGGTCAGAAAAGACAACAGGATAAGATTCACTTTGTTTATTCTTTGCTTGTGTTCTCATTTGTTCCAGCAATGTATCGACCTCTCTAATCTTATCTTGGCTTTCAACACTTCGGCTAGCTCGTTCTCATTCTTATCTTCGTTTACATTTCTATTTCTAGCCGGCGTTTTGTGGGAAGACTGGTTGGTTTCTTGATAACTTTTGCGAGACTTAGCTTGTTCGAGCTTTCTGTACTTATTCTTAAGCCCGTCTACGCCCCTGTGGTGAAATTTCACTAGGGCCACTACAAGGGCGTGTTCGGCTTTCTTTCTTATGGAGTTAATGTCTTTCTCGTCAGGCGTGATGTTCGCCCGCGCAATGTATCTTAACGTCTTAGGGCATGAGCCGTTCTCTAGATGAGTATTTAGCAGACTGATAGAGTTGCTGGAGCTGTCTATCTTCTCCTGGATGGAGTTTAGCTCTTCCTGAAGACACGGTCTTTTACTATCGGAGCTCCCGTTATTTTTGGTGGAATTTGGTGGTGTTTCTTTTTGGCGCTTCCTGCCTCTGTAGTTGTTCCTTGTCTCAAAGCGTGTAGGCTTTGGTTTCGTGCTCAGCAGGCTTCTTTAGCTCGTTTGCTGATTCCCTTTTTCCTTCCTATCTTTGAGCGTTTGAAATGCTGTCTTCGTTATCACCAACGTCTTAATCTCGGTCTTCGGACTAGGGCGTCCTCTTCTTCGAAAGACATTCTAATATCTTCATTAGTAGGATCTGTCTCTTCCGTCGATAAAAGACCGTCAGCAGTGAGTTTCGTTGCTGCCATTTCACAAGAGAATTGCCGAGGTAAGACTCTAGTTTGGATTAGACTAAAGGAATCTCGACAGTTGCCACTGATAGTTCTGTGGGCAGTCTGAGTAGATTATGCTGTTTAGAGTTTATATATTCCCTTTGACCGTTGCTCGGATCGAAAATTGCCGCCAGTTTTTCTATTGGTTCCTGAAGTGGACCAATGACGTCTCTAGGAGCTCAGCCAATGGCGTGTAGGGATTTTCGATCCAGATGTCAGCTAAGGTCGATGTGTTTTGGTTCTTGAAGAAGGCTAGCGTTAAGCTTCCCAGATATGATTGCTAGTGTATAGGCAGGAGCCCTTTCTTTGAGAGCCATATCTGCTCTTTGAAATTAATTAATTGGGAAGGCAATAATTCAGTACGACGACTAGGACAAAGATTATTTACAATCTTGAAATATAACAATAGTTGGATCATTATCAGCATCTGGGCTAAGTCCCCTTTGAAAAAATACTAAAATGAAATATCCAAAAGCACCTTAGGTAACTCAGGGTAACAAAATTGGGAAATTTACGTAAAAAAGTAATTAACGTAAATTTAGTAAACTTTTAAGACTCCTTAAAATCGTCACTTTTAAGAAATCCTAAAATTGTCACTTTTAAGAGTCCTTAATATTTCCACTTTTAAAAGTCCATAAATTTGCCAATTTTAAGACTCCTTAAAATTGCCACTTTTAAGTAATAAGTAATAAGTAAAAAATAAAGTAATAAGTAATAATAATAAAGTAATAAGTAATAAGTAATAATAATAAAGTAATAAGTAATAATAATAAAGTAATAAGTAATGCTGCAGCTCGCCGTTTTAACTGCCCATAAAGGTCTCACACGAATATTTTATGTTACTTGTGAAATGAAACAATAGATTGTGTTTGTCGTGTTTGTAATGTTAAGCAGTAGTGATCTGTATGAAAGTTAATGCATACTAATTAGCGGAGAAGGACACTTTTATGAAAGTTAATGATTTTTATTGGGGTTTAGAGAGGTATACATGTGACTCAAATACTACCCGTAGATTGGTGGTTAGTCTTATGAATTATTAATGATTTTTGCAAGGCTCCTTAAAATCGCCACTTTTAAGACACCTTAAAATCGCCACTTTTAAGACTCCTTAAAGTTGCCACTTTTAAGACTCCTTAAAATTGCTAGTTTTAAGACTTGTCAAATTGCCACCTTGAAGGCTCCTTAAAATCGCTAATTTTAAGAGTGCTTAAAATCGCTACTTTTAAGACTCCTTAAAATTTCCACTTTTAGAGTTCTTAAAATTGCGGATCATTATCAGCATCTGGCCTAAGTCCCCTTTGAAAAAATACTAAAATATCTAAAGGCGCCTTATGTAACTCAGGGTAACAAAATCGGGAAATTTACGTAAAAAATTAATTAAAGTAAATTTTCCAAACTTTTAAGACCTCTTAACATAGTCACTTTTAAGAATCCTTAAAATTGTCACTTCTAAGTGTCCTTAAAATTTCCACTTTTAAGAGCCCTTCAAATTGACACTTTTAAGACACCTTAAAATCGCCACTTTTAAGAGCGGATGTCTGTAAATATCGACCAGAGGTAGGAATTATAAAAATTTCGAAAAATCCGAAAACAATTCTGTGGACTACCCTAGGTATTCTATTAATGAAAATATAAATTTAAGTTTCTTCGGACAAATAGTTTGGTCATACGGAGGGTGTCAAGTTCGGGCGGTATATAGCCTCTGCCAGATCGCTTTTTCGAGGTCCTAGACTGGGCTACGGAAAGAGCTCGATTTGACTCTAAATGAAATATCATTCAAGTCACAAAGCTTCTTATCACATTAAAGAGTTCTTAGCACACGTTTTGAGTGGTCGTGCCCTTGAATTGATTGCGACTAGAATATTTTACAGATTTTTAAATATTTACAATATTTTGAGCATTTCTCGGAAAAATTTTTGTCGACATTCGAAGGCAAAAAATCACACCCGGTACCTAATTTCAAAGGACAAAAAACATTTCATATTAAAAAGCAATATCTATGCTTTCAAATGTGGTTTTGAAACTTTGGACAACATATGAAATGCATTTTTGGGAATGCAAAATTCACGGAGCACGTGAGTGAAATTTGACCCTTCTGACTTGACAGTTTTGAGGTTCAGCGCGACACAAATCAATACTCAAACAAATATTTCAGCCAAAATAAGTGTAATTTAGGCAATCTCAAGTCTTACAGTTATACATACATGCTTCATAGACATTGAATACAAAATTTACAACAATTTTAAGCCGAAAAGTACTCATATCCCAGCTTTTAGGTAATAAATTTGCCTTATAAATGTGAACATGCACTGGGTCAAGTTCTTATCACTCAAAGCCAACAGTTCAAAATCTACACCAAATATCTATCCTACGTAGTATATAATCGGGTGCATGATATGTTTGTTTGTACCTTTTGTCCTTGTGTGTTAGTTTTCGATATGGAACTTAAGGCTCAAGAGAAGGGTGTCTTCTAATCACGCTAGAACGCGTAAGATGTTTTTGTAAGTTTCCATATTTTGGCTGTGAACTAACTGAATACACCTTGTAACTTGTAGCAAAATAGAATTCAGTGAGCTAGATTTTTGCAGTCAGAGCGCACTTGACAAAATCTATGAAATTTACACTTTCCATCGCTATCAGTTGGGGCAGATGAGTCAAAATTCAATTTGGGCCTCTGGCGGCGCAAAAATATAGCATTTTTTACACATGTGTACCAAACCCTTTTCATGGTCAAAAAATAAAAAAAATCTTTTATCGGTCGCCAAGTCGAGAGGACTGTTCTTAGTGGGACTGCCTCCGAAGCTTTTTCACCTTCTCAGCCATGTTTCAGGCTTGAACATTACACACGAATGGCGTCTCAGAGAACTTTTGGCCTCGCGCAAAATATCTCAGATTTCAGGCTACGGCGAGAATTTCGGAACCCCTACAAATGGTCAATCCTTGACACGAAAAGAAAGGAGACGACTGAAAATGAAATATGGGGATTGTAAGCTATCTAAAAACGCAAAAACATTGCATGGTAGTTAATTTTCGATTCAGGTGCACTTTTAACAACAGGAGCGGTTAATCCTCCTGTAACCCCGACTGAACAACAAGAAGCCCGTCCTAAATTTGAATTACTGAGTCAGGAGACAACAATTATTACCACAAAGTTTTCGCCTCCAAACCATATAAAAATTTTCACTTGAAGATGTAAGAAATATACATGAAATCCGTTCAATGGCCGGTAGTACAACCTTTCAAGTTAATGTTAAATAATTTTCACGTGATATCGTATGCTTTACAAGTTCTTTACAAGTTGTATCTCCTTAAAAATACAATGCATCTCCGATAACATTTCCGAAGGTCTGTCAGGTATTTCAAGTCGTTGAATGCTAAGACCAATAAACACGAAGACGAGCATTTGAGTCAGAACATAACATTTTAAATATATACAGAATTAGGCCGATCACACGTAAAGTGGCATCCCTTGACCAGTCTTTCGACAGTTTACACATCTTTGTGTGCAAAGGCGAATATTTCCTCTTTCGTGTGTGTGATGCATTGCCCTTAAGTTCAAACTGCTCTTCTAAACCACTTCAAAATATCCGAATTTATTCAATTTTTTTAAGTTCTGGAACGAAGAAACTTATTGCGTATACCAAGTTGCTTTCTTAAGGCAAGATTCCGTTTGTCGTCAACTGAAGGTCCAATTTTCTTATCAACTTGCTTTTATGGAGAGCTTCTTTTAGTGTCTTTCTGTCGACATTATTTACGACGAAACATGAAGATGGAAAACGTTTAGACAACAGCCTTACTTCGCTAACACTGATTCTAAACAACTTCGATTCCACTGTTTGTAACGGGTTGATCATCACATCAGGATAAAAAATATCTCAACAAAACAACAGTATTTATATTTGATTCAGCTCAAACGACTTACCCGAGAAAGGACTCCAAAGCAGTTCCCTTTTCGAATTGAGCTCCTAAGCACTTGCAAAAGTTTTATTGGAAGCAAAATAAGCCATGAGCAGCGTTCGTACCTTAAGAGTTACATCAGGCGATAATCACCCAACGAAAACTTACTGATGCCTTAATATATACTTTTACTACATGAGCCACATGTCAACATATTGCAATAATAATTTGTTGAATACAGCCCCCATGTCGACTTAATCTAAATTCAGTTCAACAATGACACATAGCAGGACCTAATTATCCCCAACTTTTTATTTTCACTGTCATAAATTAAAAGACTTCCCGTTAATACAAAACGTTGAATACAGTCGAGTGCACCTGTCCAATTTAACATCGGTTCCCAAAACGTCCGGTGTTTTAAAATGCACTAATTGCGTTTATGTTGACGTCCGCACAGACAAGTTTTAACTATGAAGTAGTTAACTAAAGTAGGTTAGTCCCAAATTGTGGAAGAACAAAAGAACCAGGTCTAGGTTCAGGGGAATAAAAAAAGAAAAAACAAACAAACAAAAAAAAAAAAAGAATGTTGTTGTTGACAAAAGAAAATGCCAATTATTCCCCTGAACCTCCACTTGGTTCTAATCATCGCGTATCATTACTGCGCATCATTTATAATTATGGCGCCATTTGGCGCGCGCTAATCATCGCTTATCATTACTGTGCATCATTTATAATTATGGCGTCATTTGGAGCGCGCTCGTGCGCGCACACATTAGAAACGTTGCGTATTTGCCTAGACACTGGGCTTTATCAGCCGAAATTTTCCCTGTATTGTCTTGTTGTAA